>JAJJKW010000234.1:0-87500 GCA_023805745.1 Isotricha sp. YL-2021b | reverse complement strand
AATTTCCAATTGTCATTAAAAAATAATTATTCAATTTATGAAATATAAAATTCTTTTTTATATTTTAATATTTTCAAAAAAAAGGGACACTTTTTTCAACAAAAAAAATGATTTTGACCGATAAACATTTTACCAAAAAACAAACTTCACAAAAAAATTACTTTTTATTTTAAAAAAAACTTCAAATTAATCCTATAGAATAATATTTATATAAATATAAATAAAAAATTAATATTTTTTTTTATATAAAGAATTTCCCAAATATTTATCTTCATTTCCTTCATAATCTTCATAATCTTTTCCTTTATAAGTATATTTTTCTTTTTTATTATTCTTTATTAAAGCATCAATTGAACCTCCAACACTTCCAGACACAGTCCCAGAAATAGTAGTTTCAATCCCAGTAGAAACAATACCAGAACTTCCTACACTTCCCATCAATATATATTCAATTTATTATTTTATAATAAATGGGATCATCTGGTTATAAAGTAAAAACAAGAGACATTGATATTGGAAAAGATATAAGTTTAATTGACGGAAGATATGGTGAAAGTGGGTATATTTATGAAGGAACAAATAATTTAGCTGATTTTGTTTTTGATCATAGATTTATTTTTGTAAGGAGTCCTTTATTTAATCATATTAAAATATATGAATGGACTAAAACTGGATTAAAAATGTTTGCTTCTTGTAATTATCCAATTGATAAAGAAAAATATCTTTATTATGCTCATGTAAAAGATGTTTATTTAACAGCTAAAAGTATAAGTAAAGGGAAAAAATTTTCTTTAACCTCTTTTAATTGTAAAGATTGGGTTGAAAAATTTAAAATGAATTTTTTTTCTATAAAAACAATACCAAATGGAATTGTTTTAAAATTCGGTTTATAATAAAATAAAAACAAAAAAATGATTAACCAAAGACCATCTCAATTAATTTTTTTAGGATTTATCAGAAACATTAATTCTAATATTTATTTCTTCATCATATATGATTTTGATTTTAAATTAAATAGAGGTAATATTAACTAATACTATAAATATTTTTATTATTATTAAATATATAAATAATATTATAAATTATTTAAAAGTAATTTCCTTTGGAGATTGGGTTGAATTATATTAATTAATAGTTATATCCTTTGATTTTTATATAACTTCTTAAGGAGAATTTGAGCTTAATATTATTCTGGAGATTTTCGAAATTCTTTCATCATTATTACTTAATAATAAAAGATGAAAAGAGTATTTTCTTTTTCAGATATTATATAAGGAATAATTTCTAAAGTTTTTTAAAGATATATATAAATATATGAAAAATAAAAAAATAAAATAAGTATTCTAGTGTTATAAAACTTTTTCATTTTCTTTTATCATTATCTCTCAAAGTTAAATTTAATATTTTGAAAAAAAAAAAATGTTTCTGAAAATTAGTGAAAATATACTAAAAATATTGTTTCAAACTTATTATTATTGTTTAAATTAAATAAAATAATTTAATTCAATTTCTATTATTTTTAGATGTTTAAATTTTTTTATAATAAATTGATTACTGAATTTATGTTAATTTTTTGAAGTTTTTTTTAAATGAGAAAAATTTAACAATTAATATTTCAAATTTTTAAAAAAACATTTTTAAATAAAATTATTTCAATGATACTAAATTATAATTTATTATTTTCCTCAACAATTTGTTCAGCACAAAATAAAAGTTGAGTAAAATAATAACCGAACATTGAAGATCTTGTTTTAGTAGAAGTGAAAAATTCAGTGAATTTTAATTCAACAATTAAATTAAGAATTTGGGCTCTATAAATTAAATAAGGAAATAATTTTAAAAAATCATCAGCTTCAATTCCAAAATCTTTCATTGGAAGATTTTTATCAATTAAATTCCAAAAATTGGTTATATTTTTACTTATATTTTGACTTAATCTATTTGTTAAAATTAATTTATCATAAGGTTTATGAAAAAAAGTAATTTTTTTTAACATTAAAATAGTTTCTTCATAAGGTAGACTTGGTATTATTTGGTTAGTATTAATTTCTTTATTAAAATTTTTAGAATAATAATCTAAAGAAACTTGATTTAAACAAAATTTTTCTTGAATACCTACTTCTTCAGGAGAAATATTTTTTTTATCTAATAAAATTTGTTCAAATTTCTTAGTTTGACCATATAACATAATAGTTATTAACTGAATCATTAAATTATATAAATCATTATTATTATCTTTATTTTTTGAAAATAATAATCCAGTTATTAAATTTACAAATTCATCAGATTCATCAAAAAAAATTTGAGAATTATTAACTTTTTTATACATAATACCTAACATATTTGTAACTTGATATATAAAATTTTGAATTTCTTCAATTATCCCTTTACATATTAATATTATATTTTTATCTGTTTCTTCATCTCTATTTATATTATTTCCATGAATTGAGTTTAATTCATTAATATTTTGATTTAAATAATTTGAAAAATGATTTCTAAAAGAATTTAAAATAAAATTAATCGGATGATTATCATCAGATAAATGTTCCTTTATAATTTCAACTAAAACATAAATTTTTTCTTTATATATTTTATATTGAACAGTATGATCATCTGATGCAATATCTTTTGTTATTTTATATTTAAAATAATCACTTTGAGGATAAAATTTATAATTTCCATCTAAATTTAAACAAAAAGGTTTATATTTAATTTCAAATTCACTCCATTGAAATAAATGACACCAATGTTCTTCAGAAGTATAATTATTATTATTTATTTCTCTATAAAAATCAGCAATCCAAGTTTTTCCTTTTTCAAATTCAACGGCAAGATATCTTAATAAATAATCTAAATAATTTATATTATCCAAATCTCCATTTGGAGTTTCTTTTTTTTCAGAATTTAATCTTTTAACAGATAAATTTATTGATTTAAAATAATCATCAATTTCATTTTTGGTAATTGAATCATCTGGATTATAATTTTTATCTTTAAAAGAACAACAAATCATATTTATTATAAATTAATTTTTATAAAAAAATAATAAAAAAATTATATAATTCAAAACTTTCAATGTCAAGTAATGTTAGATATAATAATTATATTGAAAAAACAAGAGCACAAAATTCTTCTCTTCAATCATATTCAGATTATTTAAAAAGAGATGCAGAATCTCGTTCAAAATTAAGATTTGAAGTTCAAAATGATAAATTTATAGATAATAAAATGGAACAACAACAAAGAAATTTATTAAAACAACAAAAGGAGAATTTTTTAGATATTCGTAGAAAAAAATTAAGTGATTTATTATTAAAAGAAGATCAATATTATCATAGAGAAATAATAGAAAGTCAAGATACTCCAGAAAATCAAAGAAGAAAAATGGAAAAAAAATTAAAAGAACTTTTAGTACAAAAAGAATTAGATAGACAAAAAATAATGAAAAGAATGGAAGAAAGAAAATTTTATGATCAAGCAGATGAATTAAGAAAAAATGATAGTCAATATTTTACATATGCATGTCATTATGAGCAAGAAAATCAAATGTTAGATAAATTAAAACAAAGAAAAAAAGAACAAAATTTAGAAAATGCATATCATGAATTAAATATGTATGATATGAAAACAAAAATGGAACGTGAGAAAAAAGAAATGGAAGAATTAAAAGAAAAAAATAGAAAAAATGTAGAATATATTGAACATCAAAAACAAGAACAAAGAGAAAATTTAGCAAGATTAAATGAAATAAATAGATTAGAAAAAATAAAATTAAATGAACAATGGAAAAAAGATGAAGAAATGGAAAAACAAAATGCATATAATAGATTATTAATGAATAAGAAAGTAAATGCAGATATAGAAGCATTTAATAAAAGAGAAGAAAAAATAAGAAATGAAAAGGAAAAATTAGAGAAAGATTTAGATAAAAAAATGATAAATGATATATTACGAAAAGAAGCAGCATTAGATGAAATAGATAGACAAGAAAAATTAAGAAAAATAAATGAATTTTATCAAAATCAAAAATTTTTAAAATATAAAACAAGTTTAAAAAAAGAAGCTGATGCTTGGATGGATAAATTAGCACAAGAAGAAGCAGATAGACAATATAGAAAAGAAATGGAAAAATGGATGAAAGAAGAACAAGCAAGAATAAATTTATTAAAAAGTGTTTATGCTGATAGAGCAAGAGCAGTTATGGAAAAAAAATATATTAAAGATGAAGAAAAAATGAATTTAATTAATGAAAGAAATATTTTAGATAATGAAATTAGAAAATATAATGAAAAAGTTGCTCAAATGAAATTAGAAGATAAAAAAAGACAAATTATTAATCAAAATGAATTAAAATGGCAAATTCAAAAAAAAGAAGATGATAAAAAAGAAGAAAAACAAATGGAATTATATGAAAAAAGAATGGCTGAATTATGGGAACAAGATTATCAGAATAAATTAAATGAACAAAAAGAATTACATTTACAAAGATTGGCTGAAATTAGAAATAAAAATAGTGTTTAAAAGATTTTTTTTTATATTTTTTTAAATTTTTTTATTTAATTTTTTAAAAATTATTAATTACTATAATTTAAAGAAATCTTTTTTTTATTCTCTTTTATCCAATCAAGTTCATAAATTTTTTCTATTTCTATTCTTTTATTTGGATCTTTTTCTAAAACTTTCTTTAAGAAATTACAAAAATTTTTACTTAATTTAATATTTTTAACTTGGGAAATGATATTATTTATATCATCATATTTTTTAATTTTTTCCATAATAATTTTATCATTTTCACCAAAAAAAGGATTAAAACCACAAATTAATTCAAAAGCAATAATTCCAATAGACCAAGTATCAGAAGCAAAAGAATAAGGTTGAGTTAATAAAATTTCAGGAGATAAATATTGAATTGTTCCACATAATTCTCTTATTTTTTTATATTTAAAATATTGTGTACAACAACCAAAATCAGATATTTTAATTAAATAATCATCTTCTCCTTCTTTATTTTTAATTATATTTGAAACTAAAATATTTTCTAATTTTAAATCTCGATGAATGATATTATTTTGTTTTAAATATATTAAGGCATTAATTAATTGAATAATTATATTTAATGATATTTTTTCAGAAAAAGGTGAATTTCTTTTATTTAAAATATCAAATAAACTTCCATATATAGCTAATTCAGAAACAGTATATATATTATTAATATCATAAAAATATCCATACATTTTTATTATATTTGGATGATTTAAACGTGTTTGAATTTCAATTTCAGTTTTAACTAATTTTATAAGTTGATATTTTACAATTATATTTTTATCCATCATTTTTAAAGCAATTTTTACATTTGAATTAATTTCTTTTGCTTGATAAACTAAACCAAATCTTCCTTTTCCTAAAGCTCCTCCAACAACAAAATCATTTAATTTCCATTTTCTTTGATTTTCACATTTTTCATTATTTTGATTTTTATATAAAATATAAGGCTCACAATTAGCCATTTTAAAAATTTAAATTTAAAAAAAAAATACAGAAAAAAAAAAATTTAAAAAAACTTTATCTCAAAAAAAAATATAAATAAATAAAAAAAAAATAATAAAAAAAAAAATCAAAAAAAAAAAAAATAAAAAAATGTCAAACCAAAACGACTTAAATTTTAACATAAATATGTCATCTCCTTCAGAAAAAACAGATCAAAAATATCAACCAGTAACATCATCAACTCAAAAATCAAATCAAAAAGAAGAACCTCAAATTCAAAATCAACAATCAGAACAAATAGATATAACAAATTTTATTCAACATGCAAATAATCCATGTATAGTATTATTTACACTATTATTTAAAGTAATGGCAATATTATTTTTTTTATTAGGAGGATTATTAAGTTCAGATGCATTAGAATTTATATTAGTAGTAATTTTATCAGCATTTGATTTTTGGTTTGTAAAAAATGTTTCAGGAAGAATTTTAGTAGGTTTAAGATGGTGGAATGAAATAAAAGAAGATGGAACTGAAGTTTGGATTTATGAAAGTGATCATGAAAAAAGAGCAACTTCAATTGATACTACAATTTTTTGGGGAAGTCTTTATATTACTCCTATTTTTTGGATTATTATGACTTTTATTAAATTAATTGGATTTAAAATTATGTATTTTTTAGAATGTCTTATCGCTTTTATTCTTACTTTTAGTAATACTATTGGATATTATAAATGCAGTGGAGAACAAAAAAAAAAATTAACTTCATTTTTAGCAAATAAAGGACAAGAAGGATTCTCTAAAATTCTTAATTATGGTGCTAATGCTATGATCAATCAACAACAAGGACAAAGTAATGTTTAGATTATTTTGGATTTTTAATCTTTTTTTTAAGCATTTTTAATTTTTAATAAATATTTTTTAATGAAATTGCATTTTTAAGGAAATGCTTGTTATTTTATAATTTTATTTAATTTTTTTTGTTTTTTTTTTAAATGATTTTTTTATTTATTTTTTTTTAACTTATTTTAATTCATAATTAAGGAGATAATATTTTTTTTTAATTTATTTTTTTATTTTTATTATATGTTTTGTTTAAAAGAATGAAAGGTTGTTTTTTTATTTAATTATTCTTAAAAATTTTTTTGTATTATTATTTAAGTGCTTATTAATTTATTTTTAATATTGAAAATTTAATGGAATCTGATATGAGTGAACAATTAGAATCTATTCGTAGAAAATATGAAGATTATGAAGAAAAAGGATATGATAAATCATTTGAAGATGATTGGAAACAAATGTTAAATGATTTAAATAATTTAAAAATAAAAGTTTATAAAGAAAAAATTTTTAGTGATAATGAAGAATTTCAAGATATAAAAACAGAAGAAATTAAATTTATGTTAATTGCATTTTTCCAAAGTGAAATTATTCAAAAATTTCAACAAAATAGAAAAAACATTTTAACATTTGCTTTAAAATTTTATGATGAATTTTATAAATTATTAAAAACTTATAATTATTTATCAAAAGAACAAATAACAAAATATAAATATTTAACAGCAAAGGATGAAGAAGGAAAAGTACCAGAAAAAAAATCTTTTGAACAAATGTCATTTGAAAGACAAGATAAAATTGCAATGTATAAATATAAAAAAGAATTATCAGAAAAAATAAAAAAAATTGAAAAAGAAAAGAAATTTGATGATAATAGAGAATATTGGCAAGATTACTTAAATTTATGTATAGTAAAAATGTATGATAATTTAAAAATGATAAATATGGAAATAGAATCAATAGATTATTTAGAAAAAATGAAAAAAGAAAATCCAAATGAATTAAATAAGAAAAAAGAAGAAAATAAAAATCAAAAAATGGAAATATTACAAATTAAATCTCCAGAAGATTTACTTAATTTAGACCCAAATAATAAATTAGTTCAACAATTAAATTTTGTGAATAATATAGGAGATAATTTTCAATTTTTTAATATAAATAATTTGAAAACTTTAGATAGTCAAATTTTAGCTCAATTACCAATAAATATAAGAGAAAATGTTTTTAGAAATCCAAATCCAACTGAAATGACAATGGAAGAATTTGCTCAAATTCAAGAAAATAGAATGAAAGAAGAAGCTGAAAAAGCTAAAGAACATGAATTAAATAAAAGTGATTCTGATTCTGATAAAGAAGAAATTGATGATAAAAAAAAGAAAAAAGCTAGAGAATGGGATGATTGGAAAGATGCTCATCCAAAAGGAAGTGGAAATAGAATGGGAAAATAAAATAAATTGTTTTTTTAATATTATTATCATTAAAAATTCATCATATATTGCTTAAAAATATAATTATTAATTAATTAATTTTTTTTTTAATTAATGTTTTGATGAAAGTTTTCTTTATTCAATTTTACTTAGAAAATATTTTTCAATTATTAGATGAGTATTTGTTTTTTAATTGTTTTGCAAAAAGTTATTTAATTATTAATTATTTATCTTCATTTCTATATTAGGATTATTATTTTCAGTGATTTTCCCATTTTATATCAAATTACAATCAATATTTCATAAATATATTCGCAAACAATCTAACTATTTTTTAATTAATAAACTAATAAAAAATATTAATTATGGAACCAGCTCAATTTGTTAATGAAGTTTTTTATCTTAAACAAATAATAGAATTAAAAGATGAAATAATAAAACTTCAAAGGGAAATAATAGAGAAAGATAAAATTATTGAAAAAGATAAAGAAAAAATTAAAGATTTAGAAAAAAAACTTGAAATAAAAAATAATTTAAAAAACATTAATACTTCAGATTCTCTTCAAACCAGTTTAACTATTAAACCAATAACACCAAATGAAAATTTCAATATTTTAGAAAAAGAAATAATCTTTAAAATGGATGATTTAAATAATTGCTATTATACTATTTATATTTTACAAGATGGAAGAATTGCTTCAGCAGGAAATTCAACTTCAATTATAATATATAATAAAAAAACTTTTAAATCCGAAATGACAATAAAGGAACATTCAGCTTATGTTATGTATTTAACTCAATTAAAAAATGGTAATTTAGTATCACTAAGTTATGATTCATCTATTAATATATATAGTTTATTAGATAATTATAAATATCTAGTTTTACAAAGAATAAAAAATCATTCAGCTAGAGTTCATAAATTAAGAGAATTTGAAAATAATAAATTTATGACATGCTCAGATGATTGTTCAATAAAATTTTTTTTTAAAGATCAAAAAGAATATAAAGAAGATTATACTTTTAAGGAAGGTTTTTACATTATTGATATATTAAAAACTAAAGAAGGTGAAATTGTATATTCAGGATATTCATCTAATACTTCTTATATAGTATTTTATGATTTTAAATCAAGAAAAATAATTGAAAGTACAACAGTAACTTTATGTTACCAAGGATTATCTGATTTTTTATATATGCTTTCTAAAATATATTTATTAGTGGGAACAGGGTCTTCCATAATAATTTTTGATATTAATCAACATAGAAAAATTAGGGAAATTAAAGATAATATTTCAAGTTGTATTACTTCTTTTTTAAAAATAGATGATACTACCTTATTGTCTGTTGATTGTAATGGAACAATTAAGCAATGGATAGTTGATGAAGATAATTTAATTTTTGAATGCCAAAAAGAAAAAGCTCATAACGGACAAATTAGAATGATTAGAAAAAATCAGGAAGGATTAATTATTACTTGTTCAGATGATAAATCAATTAAAGTTTGGTCATAAACTTTTTATTTATTTTTATATATTTTAACTTAATCATTTGTTTTTATAATAATAAACAATAAATTACTATTTACAATTCTTATAAAAATTTGATTTTTTTAATTGATAAATAATGAAAAAAAAAATAATTTTTATATTGTTTTTTAAATAAAATTCAATTTAAAATTAATTCCTACTTTTATTTAAAAATAAAGTAATAACTTCTAAAAAAGATTGAATATCTAATAATTGAAAGGTAAAATATAATTTTTTTTTAATTTACTGCTAGAATCTTTATCAAGAGAGATCATTTCAGCTAACCAAATAATATTTTTAATTTCTTGTTCTTTGATTTTAATATAAGCATAAAAACAAGCATAATGAAATTGTTGTTCAAAAGCAATAGAAAATTTTTTACTACTAGCTTCAAACATAGCATCATCAATTGTTTTTAAACCACTTTGAAGACCAAATTCATCAATTTTTTTAGGATCAGGAATATCTTTAAATAAATCATAATACTCTGGAAAAGGTTGTAAAGCTTCTTTTAATTGTTCAAATGTACTTGCTTTAATAATTTGTGATGTAATATCAGGATATAAATAACCAAAAAATGGAATTACTTTTTTTCTTTCTTCTTCTTGAAATTGATTAAAATCATATGCTAATGAATTATATACTATTTGAATTGATTGACAATCTGCTTCAAATTTTAATAAATCTTCCATTATTTCTCTTGTTGTTGGATTTAAAGTTTCACAATAATGATAAAAATATTCAAACCAAATTTTAGTTAAATAATTTTTTATTTTTTCAGGTTTTAAATCTTGAAGATAATTATTAACAGTAGAAACATCTTTTACATTAGAACTCATTAAAACTTCTTCTAAAAATTTAGAAAAATAATATCCAACTTCAGTATCAATTAAAACATCTTCATATAATTCATCAATTTTTTTAACATCTAAATTAAGTAAACCTTCAATTTCTGGTAAAAAACCTAAAGGTTCTGATCTAGATTTTATTATTGCTGTATCTGTTTTATTTTTTGCTCCTTCAATAATATTAATAACATTATCAATCATATATTTATGACGAGTCATTTCTAAAAAATTTTCTAAATCAGGACCTGCAACAGATTGAACTTGTGCAATTTCATCAGCTAATTTTTTTTTTAAAATCATTTTTAAAGAAGAAGTATCAGATTCAGTATAATCTTTAACATAATCTACATAATCAGTATCCATTAAAACCTAAAATAATTTATAATATTATATATATTTATTTTTACTGCTTTAAAATCTTTTAAATTTGCTGTATTTCTTAAAGCTGAATATGTTTGTTCTCCTAAAATTCCTTTTCTAAAACCACGAAGAAGTGCTTCTGCATATCCATCTGCAGTATTAAAGAAAACAAGATCTGCCATTGACATGATTTTTTATTTTAATATTAATTTATTAAATTTTATGATTTTTCTATTTATTTTTTATTTGTATCATTTTTTTTTATTTTTTTAATATTTATTTTAATTTTTTTATTTATTTTATGGCAGATACAAATATAAAAATAATATCACAAAAAGAAACAAAAATAACATCAAGAGGAGATGAAGAATTATTAAAAAGAGAAACAAGAAAAGAAAGAGATGGAAATATATATTTAATAACATCAGAAATAAGAAAAAAAAAAATTAAAAAAAAAATGTTACCTTCAGTAATAGAAAGAATGTCATGGAAAAAATTTGGTTTAGTAGCAAATCAACCAAGAGGAACTTTAGAACCAGGAATAATAGTAACTTCAACTGAAGAAATTCATATTATAGATAGGCAAAATTCTATAGAACAAGATTTAGGAGATAAATTAAAAGATTCTATAAATAATAAAAAAACGATGGTTTTAAAAGAAATGAAAGAAAATAAAGATAGAGAACAAAGAGAAAAATTATCTGCTTTAACTTCTAATAAAAAACAACAAAGAGTTAATAAAAAAAAAAATAGGGAAGGAACTATTAAAGTTACTGGATTTAATCCTAATTATACTCCTAAAAAATTAGCTACAATTTTTTCAAAAGTTGGTCCTGTTGAAAGATGTACTATGCCTAGTAAAAATTTCGCTTTCATTGAATTTGAACAAAGTATTCATGCTGCTGAAGCTTATGAAGCTTTTAATGATGAAACTGTTGAAGGATGTGTTCTTAGAGTTATTGTTTTGGATAATACAAATTAAAAGATATATTTAATTAATTAATTAGATAAAAATAAAATCAATTTTTTAAGATTAAAATTATTATCTGTTTCATATAGCTTGTTATTTTTCTTTTTTTTTATAGATTCTTTTTTTAAATATATTTTATGTTTTAAATTCTCTAATAGTATATTTGAAATTAATATTTTTATTCTTATTTAATATATTTTTTTCAAATTAACATTTTTGAAAAATTCTTAATATTTAATAATTAATATTTAAATTTTTTCTCATAAAATTTTGTTTCTTAATGAAAATATAAATAGATTTGTTTTTACAGTAAATGAATATTTTAATTAAAACCAGATTTCTAATTTATTTTTTAAGAACACAATATAAATTTTTAAATTCTATATTAATCTTCATAAATTAAGATAATAATCATATGAATCTTTGAGTTAATGTAATTTAACAATCATAATTTTAAAAGATAATTATTCATTATCTTCAAATCCAAAAAAAATATAAGAAAAAAAAATAATAAAAAACATTATAAAATCTTCTTTAAACACCAAAAAAAAATGAAAACTTAACCAAAAAAAAAAAAATATAAAATATATATAACAAAAAAAATAAAAAAAAATAAAACAATTACATAATTAAAAACATCATAATAAAAAAAAAACATATATTTCTCGAAAAATATCAAAAAAAAAATAACAAATAAAAAAAAAAAAAAAAAAATGACAGAGAAGAAAAAAACAGACAAACTAACATTTGATAAATCATCCTTTATATCATATAAGACAGGCTCATTGATAAAAGATTACATATTAGGAAAAACATTAGGAACAGGAGCATTTGGAACAGTTCGTTCAGCAGTTCATAAACCAACAAAACAGCCTCGTGCAGTAAAAATATTAAAAAAGCATGATCAAGATGAAGAAAAGTTATTCTTAGAAGTAAACATTCTAAGTAAATTATCTCATCCAAATATAATGAGAATATATGAATTCTATGATGATAATACAAACTTTTATATTGTTTCTGAATTATGTCAAGGAGGAGAACTTTTTGATATGATAACAGAAAAAGGATGTTTTTCAGAAGCTGAAGCTTGTCCAATTATGAAACAATTATTATCTGCTATTTGTTATTGTCATCAAAATAATATTGTTCATAGAGATTTAAAACCTGAAAATATATTATTAGAAGCAAAAAAAGATTCAAATCCAACTATAAAATTAATTGATTGGGGTGGTGCAAGATATTTTTCAAAAAATAAAAAAATGACAAAAATTAATGGAACTCCTTATTATATTGCTCCTGAAGTTTTAAATGAAGTTTATGATGAAAAATGTGATATTTGGTCTGCTGGAGTTATATTATATATTTTATTATGTGGATATCCTCCTTTTAATGGAGAAACTGATAAAGATATTATGAAAGCTGTTAAAAAAGGAGAATTTGATTTTCCAAAAGAAGAATGGGATGTTGTTTCAAATATTGCAAAAGATTTAATTAAAAAAATGCTTACTTATGATCCTAAAAAACGTTATTCTGCTTTAGATTGTTTAAGTCATGAATTTTTTAAGAAAAATGAATCAAAAGAAAAAAATAATAATCAACTTGCAAAAAGTGCTTTTGATAATATGAAAAAATTCAAAAGAGATAAACAATTTGAACAAGCAACTATATCATTTATTGTTAATCAATTAACAACAAGAGAAGAAAGAAATGAATTAAGAAAACAATTTACAGAATGGGATAAAAACGGAGATGGAGTTTTAAGTAAAGAAGAAATTTTAGAAGGTTATAGAAATGCTTATGGTACTGTTGATCCAGATGAAGTTGATAATATGATTAAAAGTGTTGATTTAGATGGAAATGGTGTTATTGATTATAATGAATTTTTAAATTGTACTATGAATAGAGATAAAATTATATCTAAAAAAAATTTAGAATATGCTTTTAAAGTTTTTGATAAAGATGGTTCTGGTGCTATTTCTATCGATGAAATTATGTTTATTTTTAAAAAAAGTGTTAATGATGTTGATAAAAGTGTTTTTGAAAAAATGATCAAAGAAGCTGATGCTAATGGAGATGGTGAAATTGAATTCGATGAATTTAAAAATATTATGGAAAAGTTCTTTAAATAAATGCTATGTTATTATTGGGAATTATTTTAAATATTTATATGATTTTTCGAGTTAAATTGAAAAATTAAGAACTTTATATTTTTAATTTTTTTTTATTTAATTTTTAATTTTTTTTTATTTTTTTTATATATGTTTATATAAATAAAAAATAAAAAGAAATCGAAATAAAATTTATTTTTTTTATTAATATAAAAAAATAACTTTTTGGCTTTTATTTATTTTGTATAATTCATTAATCTATATGAATTTTCTTTTCCAATTCTTCTTTCCATGGTTTTAATTTGTTCTTTTAATTTCCTAATTTCTTCTAATAAATCATCATTATCTCTTGTTAATAAAGAAACTTCATGTTTATATTTTATTGTATTAGTAAGAACTAATTCTTTTAAATTACACATCATAGAACAAATTGCTTTTAAACGATTATTCATTTCATTCTCAATTTCATTAAATTCTCCTATAATTAAATCATCTATTGCATCAACATATGATGATATTTCACTTGTAACTGATTGATATTTTCTTATTATTTCATAAAATTTTTCTACTAAATTATCATATTTTACTAGTTCATTTAATATACTTCTTTCATCTAAATAATCTGATTCTCTGTACATTATTTATTTTTTTTTTAATTTTTCTTTTAATTTTTAATTAAATAAATTTATTTGTTTTAACTCAAAAAATTATATATCTAAATTTATTTATTTAAAACAATATAATTTAGTTTTAATCTTCATCATTATTTTCTTCTCCTTCTTCAATATCTTCACCATATTTTAATGAAAAAATTTCATTTTCTAAATCTTCAATTCTAATTAAATAATTATTTTCATGTTCTGTGAACTCTGAATTTAATTGAATTAATTCATTATTTTCATTTTCAAGTCCATTAATTTTACTTTTTAAATTATTAATTTGTTCTTCTAAAGATTTTGAATCTGTTTTTGTTTTTTCTTCAATATTATTTTCAGTATGAATATCATTAGAAATTCCTTTTTTTAAATTATCAATTTCTTTTTTAAAATCATCAATTTGTTTTAAATATTTATTTTCTTCTTCTGTATAATCACTATTTAATCTATTTAATTCTTCTTTTTCTTCTTCTAAAGATTTTATTTTTGTTTTAAGTGATTGAATCTCATCTTCGTTGAATGTTATTTTATCTGTATCTTCAGTTATTAAGTTTTTAATTTTATTTAATATTTCAATTAACTTTTCATTATCTTTTTCATTTTCAAGATTTAAATTCACTAATTCTTCAATTTTTTTAATCTTATATTTATATACTCTATTAGCTATTTCAATTGGGTCTTTATTTTTCATTTTGTTTTTTTATTAATATTATTTTCTTTTAAAATTTAAAAATAAATAAATATTTTATAATTAAATATTTTTATATTATTATAAAATCAAGAATATTTTCAAAATATTAATATATTCTAATCTTATTTATTTATACAATAAAATCTTTATTTACTAATTTTTCATTAGCTCTTCTAACTTGTTCTTCTCTTGTATTAATATTAAAATTATAACAATTAATAATAATAATTTCTGTAAAAATTAATGCTCCAAAAATACAAATTAGGAAAGAAACCCCATCAATAATATTAGTAATTTTTTTTGTTTTGAGATTTATAAAAGAAATAATCCATAAAATAAAAGAAGAAAAAGTATCACCAACACATCTGTGAATAGGACCATAAATTTGATTAATTTTAAGTCTAAATATATTATACATTCCACAAGTAAAAAAAAAGAATATTGATATTTTTATATTGATGTTTTTATATAAATAATCTTTTTTATAATGTCCTATTAATAATATTAAGGAAAATGAACAAACTGATCCAATGAATCCTTCTATAAATAGTAATTTATATATACTATAAAAATTTATTTCTATTATATCTTTTTCTAAAATTTCTCTGAATCCATTTGGAATTTGAATAATCACTAAAATTAAAAATAAAATCCAATTTTTTGTAAAAATATCTTTCAAAGTAAGTATATCATTTAGAATAAATCCTATACATAACATTATTATACCAAGAACATGATGTTTATAAATTGCATATTTTAAATAGCAAGATGCTGAAATTGCAGTAAAAATCAATAAAAATAATTTAATAATATAATTTAAATTATGCATATTATTTCCTTTATCGAGTATTAAAGAGAAAGTACTAATTATTTCGAAAATATAAATTAAGATTAATTTGAAATATTTTTTAATATTATCTTTTAAAGTTTCTTCTGGAAATAATTTTATGTTAGAATTTCTATTTTGACTAAAAATTAAAGATTGTCCTTCATTATAATGAAAATATTGATTTAAGATAATATTACATAAAATTCCAAAAAAACCAAAAACACATTCTGAAACAAACATTAGTAAAGTTAAAGTAATTGCCAATTTCAAAGCTTTTTCTTGAGATTCTGGAGATTGATCATCAGTATTAATACCATGTTCTTTTGCTGAAGTAAGAATTAAATCTAAAACCCCAAAAATAGTATAAAACAGATATAAAAAAGTATAAATAGATATTTTTCCACAACGAATAAAACCCATTTTTTCTTTTGATAAAAATAAATTAAATTCTGACTAAAAATTAATAAATAAATGAAACAAACAAGAAATTTAATAAATATTAAGACAATTGGTTTAGAAAAATATCCTATTTTAAATAATAAAAATATTATTTACAAACAAAATATCTTTAGAACAAATCCATCAATACTTCAATTATTAGAAAAAGAAGATAAAAAAATAAAATATAAAAGGAATATTAAAAATATATTAGAAAGTAGAAATTCAAGAAATTCCTATATAAGTAATGATTTCATTGAAGATAAAAATAAATTAAAATTTAATTTAAAAAGAGAAAATTATCAAAATCAAAATTTAAAGAAATCAAAACAATATAGTGCAGATCAAATATATGGATTTGAACAAAAAGAAAAAAATAAACAATCAAATTTAATTTCAAAAGACCCAAAAATCATTGTATATTATTTAAAAAATGATAATAACAATTATTTCAAATCAAAATTATTAAGAAGTAACAGTAAACAATTATTGAATTTAAAATCTCCAAAAAAACAAAATTTTTGTAATACAACAACAACAAGATCAAATTCTAATTATATAAATGAACAAACTAATTCAAGTGCATTAATTTTTTCTTCTCCTCAAAAAAAAAATTTTCTCCAGAATTTTTTTCAGTAACAGGAAGAAATAAAAGAAATAATTATAATATTAATAATAATTTTACAAATTCAGAGGATAAAAGTTTATATAGCTCTACTTTTTCACAAGATAATAATAATATAATTAGAAATAATAAATTGATATATAAAAGAGATGATGAGAAAGTTCATAAAGTATATAAAATTTATTCTATAAATAAGAATAATTTTGAAGATTCTAAAGTTTTTAATAGTTTAGAAAAACTAAAACAAAGAACAAAAAAAGTTCTTTCTACTTATTTATCATATATAAATAAAGAGAAATAATAATATGTTTAAAGTAAAAATAAATATAATTCAAAAAATGATTTTGAAAGTCAATCATTATCAGTTATTATATAATCTTTTTTTTCTTCAGGTTCAATTTCATTTAAATATAAAATTTTTCTCCCTTTTAATAACTTTGAATTATTTGACTCAAAAGAAAGCAAATTCTCCCCTTTCACATATAATTTATATAAATTTTTTATCGGAGTATTTTTATCAGGAACTTTTTTAATTGCATATCCTGTTTTTAATATTTTTTTAAAAATATTATTCTCATCATTTTTATTTATACAGAAATCAAAAGAAGGATTTCTAATACATTCTTTATTTTCTTTTATAACTTTATTTCTAACTAATTGCCAATTTGGATTTCTAATTCCAACGTTAATATAATAATTATCTTTAGAATTATTTGAATATCTTAAAGTTGTTTGCCAATTATATAAAGGTTTTTGTTTCTTTTTTTCTACTTCATCTTCTAATTCTGTTATAAATTCTCTTTTAATTCTATAATTATCACTAGTATTAATTAATAAATTTTTTTCTTCTTTATTTGTTAATTCTAATATTTTTTTTATCATTTTATTTCTACTTTTAGTCTGATCATAATATTTTTTAAGAGTATTTTCTTGCATTTCCATTTTTTGTTCTAACTCACTTTTTGTTAGTGAATTTAAAGAAAAGTTTTTTTTTCTAACTAAAATTTTTTGTTTTTTTCTAAAATTATCATATATTTGATTTAAAGTAATATTATCAACATATTTTTGTTTAGGTTGTGAATTATTATGAGTTGAAAAAAATGATGAATTTGTCTTTTTTGGAGAAATCATTTTAGTTGAAATTCTTTTTAATCCTATTTTAGGTGTTTTTTTTGAAGAAAATAATTTTCTTGGACTTTTTGTTGGTAATAAGGGTATTCTATTATGAAATTTTATTTTTGATATTTTTTTTCCTATTATTACCTGTTCTTTTCCATTTAATGAATTTGAAAAATAATATTTTGGGTCATTAAATAATTTATCTATTTTAACTTTATATTTTGGGTAATCTGTCATATCATATGATATAGGATGTACTGTAAATTCTTTTTTAGTTATTCTTTTAAATAAAACATTACATTTATTCCCTTCTTTCATTATTAATTCTTGTTTTTATTCAATTTTTCAAAAATATTTTATTTAAAAAATAAATTTTTTAATTTAAAAATTTTTTTAATTTCGATACAAATGAATAATCTAATCATAAATTATGTTACTTAATACTTAATGAAAAAAACTAATTTAAATTTTTTTCAATTTTTAAGAAAATAGAATCAA
Organism: Isotricha sp. YL-2021b; assembly: GCA_023805745.1. Taxonomy (NCBI): domain Eukaryota; phylum Ciliophora; class Litostomatea; order Vestibuliferida; family Isotrichidae; genus Isotricha; species Isotricha sp. YL-2021b. The sequence continues at coordinate 69,075 of JAJJKW010000234.1, read as the reverse complement.
TTTTCATAGAATCCATAGCATCCATTACAGATTTATATTTATTAATAATTTGTTTTAATTCATTAATATCACTTTTAAATCCAATATCTAAATTATTATTATCATATGAAGATGAATCATTATTAACATGATTATTGTTTTTATTATCATTAACATCACTTTTAATAATTCCATTAACTTTATTATTATTTTTATCTTCATTGTTATCATTATTTCCATTATTTAAATTTTTTATTTTTTCAATTTTTTCTTCAATTTCTCTTTTTCTTTTTTCTTTCTTTTCTTTTTTTGCTTTTTCAATTTTTTCTTCATCTAATTTTTTTTTTTTAATTTCATTTCTTAATTTCAAAGCTAAATCAACAAGAACTTTAGGAGATTCAATAGGAGGATATTTAAATAATCTTTGAAAACATTCATTTTGATCTTTAACAACTAATTCTTCTCTAATATAAGAAAACATAGCAATACACATATAATCAACTAATTCTAAATCATTGCTTCCTTTTAAAAATTCATCACATAAAATTGCATCCCAAAAACCAGAAACATCTTTAGGATGAAATTCTCTATCAAAAAGACATTTTAACCATCTTTGAACTATTATTTCACAATCTAATTGAACATTATTAAAATGACAATATAATCTATTATCAAATAATCTTAATTTTGTATGAACTATATTATTACATCTATTAACAAGATAACTTTCAAAATTTTTATTTGGGGAATTACTTAAATTATTTTCATAAGGAGGTTTATCTTCAAAAAATTTAGAAAGACCTTTTTTCATAAGAGAACTTAACATTAAATATAAATCACTTGTTAATTCATTTTCATCATGAAAAAATTCATATAATTCTTTTATATGTTCTTTAGGTTCTTTACAAAATAATTCAAGTTCTTCATTTGAATATTTTCCTTTATGAGAATTATTAATATAAAAAGGATAAATTGCATATAAAAACATAGCTAAAATTTCATTTATTCCTTGTTTATATCCTGGATTTTTATTTTCTTTTGACCAAAGAAATAATATATCTTTTTCCATATCTTTAATTGCATTATCACAAAATAAATCTCTATCTTGATATGTTCTATCAACATCTAAACTTATTAATCTTTTCATTTCTCCATCCTCATAAACTTCATTCCAAACTTTATTTGATTCTGGTTGATTATTTGCTAAAGGATCTCCTTTTAATTTTTTTATTGATGAAAATTTTTTTACTTTTTGTTTATATATTTTTCTTTCATTTTGAACTGTTTTTAACCAATCTAAAAATGTTGTTTCTGTACTTGTTGGAAGAATATTTAAATATATTTTCCATGCAAATGGACGAATTAAATTCTGCTCTATTTCACCTTTTGATGTTAAATTCATTATATTTTTTTTTATTTGTCCTATTGAATTCACATTATTAAGAATTAAAAATGAGAATTTTAATTGACATTGTTTTATATCATTTTTATCTATTTGAGGAAATTGCCTTTTATTATCCATGAAATGAATGAATTAACAATAATTGTTTTTAAAATATGATAATTATTTATTTTAAATTTTTTATTATTTTTTTAAATATTATATAATAAAAATAAAACATTTTATATCCAAAATTATATTTGAAAAAATAATTATAAAAATTTAAATAATGAATTTTAAATATTCATACTAAAAAATAAGAAACAAATCCAAAATCAAATATATGAGAAACTAATAAATAATATTTTTTATTTCAATAATTAATTAAAAGAAAAAATATAATAATTAATTTATTTAAAAAAATGCTTCATAAAAATACAAAAGCGGATTTAAAAATAGTAGTTGTAGGTAATTGTAATACAGGAAAAACATCATTTTGTCATTTATGGGTAAAAAATGAATTTTCTGAAAAATACAAAGCAACGATTATGACAGATTTTAGTTATAAAATAAAAGAATATAAAGGAGAATTTTATAAAGTTCAAATATGGGATATTGCAGGTCAAGATAGAAATATTGGAACAACAAAACTTTTAACTAAAGATGCTCATGGATGTATCATTTTTTCAGATATAACAAATAAAAGATCTTTAGATGAGTAAAATATTATTTAATATTTAAATATTATTATATAATATTATTATAGAACTATTAAATGGAAAAATGCAATTGATGAAAATTCTAAATTTAAAGATGGAACTCCTTTACCTTGTGTTTTAATTCAAAATAAAATTGATTTAGTTGATGAAAGTGAAGCTAAAGATGATGATTCTTTAAAATCTTTTTCTAGTAAAAATAATTTTGTTAAATGCTTTCGAACAAGTGTTAAAAATAAAATTAATGTTAATGAAACAATGGATTTTTTAGTTGGATATATTGCAAATAAATTATTTAAAATTGAAGAAAAAAAAAATATCACTAAAAAAGAAAGTGCAAAAAAACAACCTCAAAACTTTACTTTAACTCAAAGTAATGAAGAAATAAGAAAAAAATTAGAAGGTAGTTTTTGTTGTACTAGTTTTTATAGTTTAAATCAAAGAAGATTGAATAATATAAATACACCAATTAAATCGAAAAAAACAGAAGATATAGATAATTTAGAATAATAATGATTTTTATTTCATTAAAACATTTTAAATATGGTTTTTTAAGAAAGTTTAATTATATAATAAAAATTAGATTTTTATTTTATTTTTTAATTTCTGATTTATTTATTATAAAATTAAAACATGAGAAAATTAAATATATTTTTTTAATAACATATATTTAATTTAATAATGAGAACTCCAAGAAGTCATTCAGAAACAATGTATTCAAGATTTTTATTTAAAAAAACAAATAAAACAAATGATATATTACATAATACAAAAAATTTAACTCTAGATACAAAAAATTATACAAGTTATGTTGATAATTATAATTTAAAAACTCAAAAAATTTGTTATAAAGAACCACATCATGAAGTTTATCCAATATTACAAAATAAAGACTATATTCCTCTTCAAAGACAAAGTAATGTATTTGAAAATTATCATTCTTACAGAGTTAAAAATATGAAAAAAAGAATAAAAGACAAATTTCTTTTAAATTCAAATTCAAAAAATAATGAAGAAGATAAATCATATAAAACTCATCAAAGGAATTTTACTATTATAACAACTACAACATCTGATGCAAATAAATCATCTTTTAATTTTTTTAGGAAGCATTCAATAACAAAAAGACTAAGAACAGCAAATGAATATATATTATGTAATTTATTATTTTTTGAAGATTATTATAATGATTTAGAATATAAGGAAGAATTAATTTTTCATAAAAAATCCTATTATATTGAATTAATGAAAGAAAAAATTATTCATTTAAAAAGTTCCCCAGAAAATAGATTAAATACTACATCACAATTAATACATAATTTTTTAAATCAAAAATTTGGGAAAATTGAGTTATCATTAGATTCAATTAAAATTGAAATAAAAAGTACTTCTAAAATAAAATCTCTTCCTATTACTTTTGATGTTCCATTTGATTATATTCCTTTATTTTTTTTAGGAAGATTCGAAGATATGAAACAAATGCTTATAGAATTTTTTGTATATGATGATGAATTTATAAAGAAATCAAAATCTAAAAATAATATTGCATTTAATTTAGAATACATAAAAGATAAAATATTTTCTCAATTTGATGAAAAAGGAAAAATAGTTTCATATTATAAAAATTTAACTATTGATGTAGATTTAAATGTTAAAAGAGATAATTTGTTTACTTTATCAAATGAAGAATATACTAAATATCTTAAAGGAGAAAATCAAGAAGGTCACAAAAAAAATTTTAAAATAATAAATGATAATAATAATATATATAATGAAAAAAGAAATTATCTTCTTTTTAACAGTTCAACTAAAAAATATGGTTTTTATTGGATTAATGCAAATGGAAAATATTCAGTTAAAATAATTATGCCTAACATTAATTTAAGATTTATTGATATTAAAAAATATGTTAATCTTTTTATTGATAAAGAATTATTAATTTATTTATTAGAAAAAAAATTTGTTAATTGGGACTTTTATGTTGTGCATTATTTATTTTCAATAAAATATTTTAGAATTTTTATTCAAAATATTTTATCAAAAAATTCATTGATAATTTCAAGAAATATGAACAATTTAAGAAGTCCAGTTACAATAAATAGTTATCAAATAAAAAAAATGGGAGATATAGAATTTTTTTCGATGCCAAATACATATAATTCTTCTATAAATTGTTCTTTAAATGATATAGATTATAGTTTTATCATGACTGATTATGAAGATACTGAGAAAAATTATTTTTTTAAATTATTTTCTTATATTGTTTATGTTCATTATCCTTCTTTTGGTGATGAAATTCATAAATTTATAATGAATTTTCATCAAATGAAAATAATGTATTTAAGAAGTAAAAAAGAAAATTTAGAAAAATTTATTTTAAAATTATTATATATAAATCCAAAAACAAAATCAATGTATTTAGATTATTCTTATTTTTCAATATTTAATGAATTTACAATAGAACAAATAGAAGAATATTTTAACCAAATAGATTTAAAATATGATTATGACAATGAAAATAGTCAAAAAATGGAAAAAACAAAAATATTAATATTATCTCCTCATTTTGAAATTGTACAAGTAAAAGATAAGGAAATAATAAGTGTTAATTCAAAGGAAATTTGGCAATATTGTAAAAAAGAAATAGAAGAAAATTTACTTTTACAATTAATAAAAAATAAAATGGATGATTGGGGACAAATAATTTATGATTATAAACTTAATATTGAACAAATTTTTTCAGAATATAATCATTTTCATATTTATAAAACAAGTAAAACTCTTTCTCCTGCACCAAAGAAAAGTACTTCAAAATCCAAAAAAAGTATTTTTCAAGAAAAGTTTACTTTAAATTTATCCGTACTCAAAAAAAAAACTAATATATAGTTAAAATATTAAAATAATATTTGGTATATATTAATTTATTTTTTATTTTTTTAAAGTAAAAATTTTGATAATATTTAAATTTGAAAATTTAAAAAAAATGTATAAACAATATATTAAAATTGAATAAATTCAAAGAAATAATTTATTTTTCACTTTCTTTTTCTTTTTTATAAGGAGTAATTTTAATTCCTTTTATTGTATTTTCAGGTGGAGAAACTCCAACATTATTTGAAACAATAGATTTAAAAGTAACATTTGAATTTTTAATATTTATATTAGAAGGCATTGAAGAATTATTTTGAATATTATTATTCTTTTCTTCATCTTCTTCTTTATTATCTAAATTCTTTATAATATCTGCTATATCTTTTGAAAAACTTTCATTCATACTATATTTACTTTTTAAATCATTTAATTGAGATATAATTTCAATATCATTTTTTCTTTTTTTTAAAGGAAGAGTATTATTATTTTCATCAATATTTTCTTTTGTGAAATTATCTGTACTTGTCATTAATGTTTTATTATATAATTTATTAGAAACTTTTTTCATTATTGAAATTTCTTTTTCCTTTTCTTTAATAATTCCAGTTAACTCATTAATTTTTTCTTCCGGAGTTAACATTATATTAATATCATTTTCATTATTATGTTCACTATTATGATTAAGTCCTAAATTATCATCAATATATTTCATATATAATTTTGGTTTTCTAACATGTAAATTTTTAATTTTATTTTCCTCATTTTTAGGAATAACTTTATCAATTTCTCCTTCTTTTTCTCTTTCAGGAATTTCAATATTATTTTTTCTTAATAAATCTTCTAAAAGTAAAATTCTTTTATCTTTAATTTTCATATTTTCTTCCATTTCTTTACTCATTTTTTCATAAGCTTCAATTTCTTCTTGTAATTGAGCAATATTTTCATCTCTTTCATTAAGAGAAGAAGTTAAACCAACCATAATATTTCTTTGTTTATATAATAATTTATTATAAGAATCAACTTGTTCTTTACTTGCAGCAAGAGCTTCTCTTTCTTGTTCAATTTCTTCTAATTTTTCTTGAAAATCTTTTTCTAATAAAATTTGATGTTTTTGAAGTAAATCTTGAAATTGAGGAGTTTCTTCAATATTAATTTTTTTTCCTCCAGGAATCATTTGAAAATTCATTAATTGTATTTTATCTTCTAATTTTTTTTTTTCATCTCTTTCTTGAAGATATTTAATAGAAGCTTCTTCTAAAGCTTGAATAGCTTCATTTTTATCTCTTTCAGCTTCTTTTTTTTGTTCTTCTAATTCCATAATAAAATTATTATCTCTTAATAATCTATCTTTTTCTTCTAATTCTCTTCTTAATTTTTTTAATTCATTTTCATATTGTCTAATTAAAGCATTATGATCAATATCTTCATTAACAATAGCTTTATTTTTTATACTTTTTGCTCTTTTTGCAAAATTTAAAGTAGATAAACTTTCACTAAAAGAACATTCAGCAGGAGAAATCATTCCTATCATAGTAGTCCTACAATTACCTCCTAAACTATTTTCTAATAATCTAGTTAATTTACTATCTCTATAAGGAATATGTGTTCTTCCTTTTGGATCAGTTAAAGCGTAAATTACATTTCCTAAAGCACTTAAACTTTTATTTATTTTTTTACTTTCTTCAAGTTGTTGTCCTGTTGCTCCAGAAACTTTTATTCTTTCACTTCCTGCTAAATCTACCAAATTTAATTTTCCTACTTTTATACTTTTTCCACTTTGAGCATTTTCCATTTGTTCAACTTGAATTGAAAAAACAGCATGAGAACGAGAAGAAACATCATTCATATGTGTATTTGCTTTTGCTCTTGATTGACTTCCTTTTAATAATAAAGTATAAATTTCATTTGGATTTCTTACAGCCCATTCACTTAAACTTTCAACATAAAGTCCTTTTTGTTTACTTTCTCTAATAGATAAATTTTTTTTTTCAGGTTTTAATAAATCACTAATGCTTTCATTATATATTTGTAAATAAGTAGCACGAATAATAAAAGTAGTATTACTATTAGTATTATTTTCAATATATTTAAAAATATCTTCTATTGTTCTTGGAATAATTCCTCTTGAAGGATCTAAATAATCATAAGTAAAACCTTCCATTGTATAAGTTTTTCCAGTTCCTGTTTGTCCATAAGCAAAAATAGTTGAATTATAACCTGATAAAACACTTTCTACTGCAGGTAAAGCAGAAATTGCATAAACTTCATCTTGAGATGAATCTATATCAAAAATTCTATCAAATGTAAATCTATGATATTGAAAATAATTTTGATTTTCTACCCATTCTCTTTGTCTATCTAATTCATTATAACTACATCCTAAATATTCTACTAAAGATATTTGGGAATTTTGAGATACTACAGCTATTGAACGAAAGGGAATTCCTTCCTCTTTTTCACGAGCTAATGGAGGACGAATTCTTATACAAACTTTTAAATGGTCATCTGAAGAGGATGATGGGATTTTTTGGGATTTTTCGGATAGTATACTTGCGTCTAAGTTTATTGTTGCTTTTGGAAGCATATTTTATTTTTTAAGTTTATTTTTTTTTTTTAATTTTGGTTTTTTTATTTTTTATTTTTTATTTAAGTTTTTTTTTTTTAATTTTTTTGTAGTTTTTCTATTTATTTTTTTACGATTAAGTTTTTACTTTTTGGTTTTTATTTTTAATTTTAATTTTTCTTTTGTTTTTAAATTTTTTGTTTTTTTATTTTATTATATTCTTTTTTATATATTAAGTAAATAAGTCTTTCATTGTAATTAATATATTATTAATTAAACATTAATTATATTTTTAATATTATAATATTGTGATAATATTTGTTAATACTAATTACTTTTGAAAAAATTTTATATTTTTATCATTTTAAATATAACAATAACAAAAAAATTATTTCTTTTAAAAACTTTTCCAAAATTATAAAATGTTTTATTTAAATAAGATTAAATCAATTAAACCCTTTTATAAAATAAGATATGTTTTTCTTTGATAATAATTCAATCCAATTATATCATTATATTTTAATCTTTTTAAATTTATTTTACTTTTTTCCAATTATAACATTATCTTTAAAAATTATATTATTACAATAAGATATCTTTTTGTTAATTTTAATTGATTTACTCATTTAATCCATAAAAATTATTAATTTCATAAATTATAAAAAAATTTATGTCAACGAATTCCATCACATTATTTATTTTATAGATTAACTAATAATAAAATAATAAAATTATTAAATGTTCACGAACATAAAGTAAAATTTTTCATAATCCAAAATTTTTTTTAACATTAAAATAGAAAAATTCTACTAACAGGACTTCCTGAAAATATAACAGAAAGTAAATTATCATACATTAAATTTTTAGATGAAATAATATCATATTTCAAGCAATTCTGCGATATCCTCGATTGTGTTATCATGATCGATAAAACGACAAGTAAAATATATTATAAATAAAATAATTTTAATATTTTTTTAATAGAAAAATCTCTTGGCTTTGGTTTTATTACTTTATCTGAACATGATAAAATAAAAGAGATTTTAAATTCGCAGCCACATTTTTTAAAAGGAAAAGAAATTGAATGTCAGGAATTTCCTTCTGAAAATAAATTTAAATATTTAAAAAAAAATCATGAACATAAACATTTACATGATTCTAATTTCCAAAATAAAAAAATATTTATTGGTGGATTACCTCCACAAACAACAAAAAATACTTTAATTAATTTTTTTAAAAGATATGGAGAAATTGAATATTGTGTTATTAATACAGATAAATATACAGATAAACCAAGAGGTAAAATAAATTTTATTTAATTAATTTTAATAATATTATTTATTATTTTAGGATTTGGATTTATTGTTTTTCAATCTCCTTTATCAGTTGATTATTGTTTGAAAGATACTAATAATCATTTTATTTTGGGAAAATGGGTTGAATGTAAAAGAGCCAATGCAAGAGAAAATAATAAAAAAAAATTTATTGAAAAATCTTCTTATCCAACTTATGAAAATGGATTTTTTTTAAGAAGACAAAAAATGAAATTACAAAATAATTTAAGATCATTTATTACTTCAAAATATTATTCACAACCTTATTATATTAATCAAGGTCATCAACAAATTAGTCTTTTTATTTATCAAGATGGAGAAAATAATAAAAATAAATATATAAAAAAAAATAATAATATTAATACTGATAATAAGAATATCATTAAGAATAATTTAAATAATAATTTGATTTTACCAAATGAATCTCCTCCTTTAAGTTTCCAAAAATTTAAAGAAAAATTTAAACCTAATTCAATTATTACTAATATAAATAATGAACAAATTATAAATGAAAATGAAACTAATTCTTCAACAAATAATTCAAGTGGAAATAATAATTCAAATTCAAATGGAAATGGAAATAGTTTTTATATAAATAATAATAAAAAATTAGAAAAAGATGATAATGATGAAAATAAAATTCAAAATGAAAAAGAAGATGAAAATGAAATTAATACAGATTCAAAAAATTTAATAAATAAAAATAATTTTACTAAAATAAAAAAAAATTTTCCAATAATAACAACATATACACCATATCAAAATGTAACAATAGAAAAAGAAAATGATTGGAATTTAAAAAATTTAATATCAAATCAAACAAAAGAAATGTTTCAAAATTATTTTAATAATACTTTGAAAAATCCAAAAGAATATAATTATTTTCATTATAAATTATTTGATGTAAATGGTGAAGAAATATCAAAATTAAGTTCATATCAAAATATATCAAAAGTGAAATTATTTAAATCAGATAATGAAACAACAAAAAGTGATAAAGACTCAGATTCAAATTCAAATTCTAATTCTAATGCAAGAAGTCATTCAGAGAAAAAATATAGTTTATCAAATAAATATAATAGTGATTCAAATTCAAATAATTCTGATAAAAGTTCAAAATCTGATAAAAAATCTAATTCTGATAATGGAAGTAATTCAAATTGCAATTCTGGAAGTAATCATTATAGTAGTTCTGATAATAATAAAACTCCTTCTCAAAATTCTAATAATTCAAATACTATTTCTATTAATAAAAGTAAGAAAAAATCGAAGCATAATATTCTAAGTAAATCTTTTGATAGTATTGCTTCTTTAAATGCTGGATTAAAAATTAAAACAAATTTAGAATAGGATAATATTTATTATATTTTGTATATTTTTTGTATTCTTTTTGAACTTCTTTTTGAATTTTAGGAAACAGGTTGGAAAAAATTTATTTGGTTTCTTTTAATTAAATTCAATTAATACTGATCTATTATAATTGTATTGGGTCTTTTATAGTCATTCTTTATAAATATTGTAATTCACTTTTAAAAAATTATTATATATAATATTAAAATAATAATAATAAAACAATACAAATTCATTTAAATAAATATTATTATAACTAAATAAATATTTTATTTTATTTTTATAAAATAATTTAAATTATTTTTTTTGAGAAAAAATTTATGTTTCATAATTATACTAATAATTATTTAATAAATATTCTTATTTTTTTAATTCATTATTTTATCAAAAGAATAATAAAATTAATCCTTTAAAATATACAGATCTTTATTGTTTTTCAAAAAATATTATACTTAACATTTTACCTTATCAAACATTTTTTTCTAATAAAAATATCCACAATAGAAACTAATTAAAAATCCTAATTATTATTTTATTTTAAAATAAATGAAAAGATTATTTGATATAATAAAATTAAATAACTCATATTTTAATATACAGTAGATTCTTCTCTAAAACCTTTATTATGTTCGTTAATAAAATTAAAACCATTTTCTCTATGAATTTTTTGATTTTTATTTTTCAAAGGAGATGAAAATTTATTTTTTTTTTCAATTTCAATTATCTCTTTTATAAATTTAGAACTTGAATTATGAGATTTTTTTTTTTCTACTTTTTTAAATATAGAATTTCTTCCTTCATCTTTAACTTTAGGCATTCCTTTAGTAGAAAAAAACATACTACGACGATAATTTTTTTCTTCTTCATTTTTAATTTTATTATTCGATATTTGAATAGAAGTTGATTTTTGTCTTTTAATTGATTTTTTTTTACATGAATCATAATCTTTTAATAAATTTGCAATATTTCTTAAAGTTGAAATACTATTTTTCTGAATTTCAATTATTTTTAATTTTTCAGGGTTAAAAGTTTTTTTTTCAGGTGAAAAAGATTCAATATGTAATTTATTTTGAGAAATTTTTCTTTTTGCTTTAATTAATATTTTATCTAATTCTTTTGTAAGAGGAATAGGTTTGATAATAATACTTCCTAATTTTTTACTTACAATTTTTTGTGTTATTATTTTTTCTTTTATTTTATCTTCTTCAATATTATTTGAATTTACTAATGATCTTGGATTTTCTTTTGAAGAATAACTCATACATAGATTTTTTCCTCCATTTATTATTTTATTTGACATTATAATTTGAAAACTATTTATTTGATATTGTTGATTTATTTCTTCTACTGATTTACTATTTAACATCATTACACTTTTGTTTACTTTATTTCTTTTTTGATTTTGTTCTTTTGCAATTAATAAAAGTAATTTTGTTCTAATTAAATTGGCTTTTTTGATATTTTTCTTTGTGGACATTTTTTTCAATTAAATTAAATTATTTAAATAAAAGATTATTATATATTTTAAATTTATTGTGTAAATAATTAGATATTTATATATAGTGAAAAAAAAATTTAATAAAAATTATTTATATTTTAATTAATTTAATTAAAATCTAAATCCTTTTTTTATATATTATTTTTTTTCATTTAGAATAGATAATTCTAAAGGAAGTTCTTCAACTTTTTCTTTAATATTTTCCTCTATTAGTTCGATAATATCTTTATCATTTTCTGTAACAAAATTAATTACAATTCCTTTTTTTGAAAAAGATTCATTCCTTCCAATTCTTTTTATAAAATCTTCTATTGTTAAAGGTAAATCATAGTTAATTATTAAATTATCTTGAATATCTATTTCATTTATACTTTCATTATTTGTACAAATTAATATTCTAATATACCCACTTTTAAAATTTGATATTATTTTTTCTTTATCTTCTTCATTTAAAGTTGATGATATAAAACCAATTTTAGTTAATTCATTATTTAATTTTTCACTTCTTTCTTTATCATTACCAAAAAGAATAACTTGTGAAATTTCCATTAATTTATATAAATTTATTAAAATTTCAAATTTCCATTCTTCTTTTAATGAAATTTTATATTGTTTTAAATTCTCAAGTAATTGTTTTATACTCATATTAAAATTTGAAACCATAATAAAGTTTTTATTTAATTTAATTATATCATCTAAATTTTCTATATTTTTTTCAGAAGATGAAAAAATAGCTTTTTGTGTATTTTCTCCGAGTTTAGAAACAATATTTTTTATATTTTCAATAAATCCTCTATTAAATATTTCATTAATATCATCAAGTACAAATAATTTTAATTCAGATAAAGAAAAAATTTTTCTATTTAACATATCTAATATTCTTCCTGGAGTTCCAACAATAATTTGAGTTCCTTCACTTAATTTTTTAATATCATCTTTTATTGAAGCTCCTCCAATAAAAGCATTAATTTTTATTTTTGAAAATTTTGAAATTTTATTATATTCTGATTCTATTGTTAAAGCTAAATCTCTTGTATAAGTTAAAACAAGACATTGTACTTCTTTTAATTTTGAATCAATTTTATTTAAGGAATATATTATATAAGATAATGTTTTTCCTGTTCCTGGCTTACTTTTCACTATTATATCATGACCTGATATTAACTCATTTAAAGTTAATTTTTGAATTTGACTTGGTTTTTCTAAGTTATATGCATAAATTCCACGAAGTAATTCTAATTTTATATTAAATTGGTCAAATAAATCTGACATGGGTATATTTTCAATTTTTTTTTCTAAAATATTTCTTTCAAAATTAAAATAAATATCGGTAAAAATAATACTTAAATTTATTTCAATAATTAATTTTAAAATTATAATTCCAGAATCTCTTTGTAAAATTTTTAAATCATTTTTATAATCATATAAAACACACCATTCAATAACACAAGAAATAAAACAAGAAGAAATAAAAACTCTTTTTAAATATTCAAATAGAAATCTACTGTAATATTTATTAAATGTTAACATTTCTTTAATATAATATATAACAAATATACCTCTTATTACATTTTTAATTAATATCATTGTTTCAAATTTTAAATAAAATTCTAACTGAACAAAAAATTGAATTAAAGATAAAAGAGGAGTTATGTAATCAACTTCATTTAAAGGATTTATTATCAATGAATAATTTTTTTGAAAAATTGGACTATGAATAACTGCACTACATAAAATTAGATTTGAATAATACATAAAAAAACTGATATAGCAAATTAGGATAATAAAAATATAGTAAATGACTTTATTATATTTTTCTTTTTCATCTTTAAAAATAACATCAGCAAAAATAGAATTAATAAATTGATTTGACATATAAAAAAAATAAAAAACAATAATTGAATATATTTTGAATAATTTTCTATAAGTAAATAAAAGAGGATATAGTTGATATATAATATTAGTATACAAAAGTAATAAAAACATAAAAAAAACAAAATAAGGATAAAATTGATAAGATATAATTTTTGCAAAAAATTCAGATAAAATAACTTTTCTTATCCAATATGATACACCTTTATTTAGAGAAATATTCCAATCATGAGTTATTATAAATAAAGGCAATATTTTTATTATTATTACAAATAAATATATTTTGTTATTTGAAGGAATGTCTCTTTCTAAAGAAGTATAGTAATATATTCTTATTTTTCCATTATTTTCCATACAATATTTATTCTAATTTAAATGTTTTTATAATTTTAATTATAATATTTTTTGTAAAATTTTAAGAAAAAATCTTTCTTACGAAAATAATTTAAATTTCAATTTATTAAAGATGAATATTAAACTGTAATTAATTAAAAAAATAAATTCACAAAGTTTTTGAAATAAGAAATAATTAAGATAGATTTCATATTTTTTAGTTTTTCAACCCTTATAAATGATTAAAATTGTTTAAATTTTTTTTGTAATTAATATTTAAATAAAATAATTAATAATAAAAATTCTATGTTATTTTTTTTTAAAAATTAATTTTTAATTGTAAAAATGTATTTAACCAAGTTAAAAAAATATTCAACTTCTCTAACAGATATTAAAAAAATTAATTCAAAAATAAATAATAATATTTTTGAAAAAAAAGAGCAAATTAATTTTTATAAAGATCCTTCTTTTTTTTCCTCAACATATATGAATTTTCAATTTAAAATGATGTATAAAAAATCAATGAAAATGAATTCTTTTAAAAATTATTTTTATGATAATTCTGTTTCTCAAAGCACTGAAAAAACAATAAATAATACAAATTATATTAGTAAATTAAATATCACTCAAAATAAAATTAACACAAGAAATCAAAATAAAAATAATAAATTAATTCTTGAAGATTCTTCTTATTTTCAAAATGTGTTTAAAGAAAAAAAATTAGCTAAACAGAAAGAAAATTTAATAAATAATACATTAAATTTAATTTATTCAGATAATGAAGAAATATTCAATCAAAAAATAGAAAATCAAAATTTGGAAAATATAAAACAAGGAAAACCACTTAAATATTCAACAAGATATAAATACACAGAAAATATATTGAATAATGTGAAAACTAAAATCAAATTTATGAAAGGAATAACAGATTATACTTATCCAAAAATATTAACATATAAATTAAAAAAATACGATGAAAATTTGAAAAAAAATAAATTAAAAATTAAAAGAAAAAACTTTCTTTCTCCTGAAATTGAAAGATATAATCAATTTAAATTTAGAGATAAATTAAGACAAAAATATTTATTTAATTGTATTAGTATATGTAAATTTAAGAATGTCCCAAAGCCATAAATTAAGATATTAAATGTTCATTATATTTATTGTATTTTTAATTTAATTATAAAAACCAAAAAAAAATAATTTACTAATTTTTTTAATAAATCCAAAAAATAATTTTAAATTATGCACTGTGCGACGGAATAATCTTTTTAATAAGATATTTTCTTACTTAAATGTGCTAAAAAAAAATCATTCATAGTTCCTATATAAAAATTTATTTTTTATTTTAGGTAGATAAATGATAACAAAGAAATCTAAATAAAAATAATAAAAAAAAAACTTTTTTTTAAATATTCAAAAAAAATAGTATTATTAATCTTTTAAATTTTGGCTTTTTAAATGAATTTTAAAAAAATTCATCTTATTTTTAGAAAATCATATATAATAAAAAAAATAATCTTCTTTTTTATTTTAGATATATAATTTAAATATTACTTGTTTTATTTTAAATTTATATATAAAACAATTCTCCAATTTTATCATGAAAAAAGAGTATCAATTATTACTTAAAGAGTAAATTATATCATAAGAAATTAAATTAATAATAGTTTTAGAAAAAAGAAATGGACCAAATATTAACCCAATTATATCCCTAATATCATTATTAATGATATATTGAATAATATTAGGCTTTATTTTTTCTAAAACAGAAAGAAATCCATAATATAACATTAACCCATTTATCCAATCATTCAGAAAATTATTTTCATTTGAAATTAACAAAGTCAAAAAATTTGGGAGAAAAAATAAAATTATTTTAAATATTCCTTGATTAAATATTTTTTTTAAATTCAAAAGAATTATAAAATTATAAAATATATATTTACATAAAAATGAAGAAAAAAAAGGAATAAATAAAAACGATAATAAGATAAAACATATTATATAAATGATATTCAAAGAAATTATTTGAGTCATTTTATCTATCAATTCAATAAATCCATTATTTGGAAATTGTTTAACAATATGAAAAAAATAATATAAAAAAAAAAATCCATTTAACCAATTTATAAGTAATTGAGAATTTGAACAAATAGCAGCTAAATAAAAATAATTTATTATTATTGGAAAAATTATTTTATTAATTTCTATTGTTATAAAAAATTCAATTTACTTTGATTTTCCATTTATTTTTTTATTAAATCTATAAATTATAAAAATTTTTTAAATTTAAAATTTGAAAAAAAAATAATAAAAATTTTATTCTTATCTTAAATTCAATTTTTATATTTATTTTTAACAAAAACTTTAAAAATATTTTTATATTTAAATAAAAAGAAAAACCTTTTTATTTATTTTTTTTTTTGTAAAAGTTCATCATAAAGTCCTTTTAAATTTTCTGATTGTTCATTTCCTTGTTTTCCAATAATAAAAGTATTTCTCATTTGAGAAACAATATCATCTGTTTTCATTAATATAACTTTATTTAATTGTTCTCTTAATTGTGTTTCAATATATTCAACTAATTTTCCAATAGAATTAATATGACTTTGATAATCTAAATAATTTTTAGGATAAGTATATTCTTCAATAGTTTTAACTATATTTCCACTAAAACCACAATCTTCAAAATTTTTAATATGAATATCATATAACATAGTACAAGTAACTTTATAAGTTGCTTTTAATCTTTCAATATCATTTTTTTTTTGAGCAATTTCATTACTAAATTTAACACTAATAACATTAATACAATCCAAAAATGAATTATAAATTAATTTACAATCAGTAATATTATTTTTAATTAAAACAGAACAATTAAATCCACTACTAATTGAATCACCTTGTTCCCAAATATAAACACTACAAATAGTATTATCATTATAATATAATTTAGTATAAATTTTAAATAAAGTATTTAATTGTTTTTCTAATTCTCTTAATTCTTGACTTAAAATTCTATGTCCTTCATTATCAGGAAAATATTCATTTGACCAAGGAGAACGATATGAATTTCCATCATGATTAAATTCACTATTTATAAATAAACCTAATGAATCACTTTTATTTATTGTTAATGGTGTTATTAAATATTTCGATATATCTCTTTTTAATTCTTGATTTATAAATGTTGGAGATATTTTATTTAAACAATCTAAAGTTTTATTTGATGGAAGAATTTGACATATTTTCATACATATTTCTGCTCTTGATACTTTCTCATTTTGTTTATCTGTATTTTGTTTGTACATTTTTTTTAAATAAAAAATAAATTTTTTTTTAATTTTTTTTATTAATTAATTTTTTATATTTTCATATGTTTTTTATTTTTTTATTATTTGAATCACTGAAGATGGAAATAAATCTTCTTCTTCTAAAGTTTTTTCCATTTCATTAAAAATTTTATATGGATATAATTGAATAAGATTAAATTCATAAGTTATATTTGAACATTGTATAAATTTATATAAATTGATTATTTTATCGTTTTTTAAAAAATTTCTTTCAATGATTTTTCCATCAGGAAATTTAAATAAAATTTTTGTAATATGATTTGCATTTTGTGAAGTATTTCTTGGTTCAGGAAGAATTGTATTATTTTTAAATTGATTTTGAAGAATAGTATTTTTAATTGAATTTTCATTAATTTCGTTTTTTTGTAAAAATGAAAGTAAACATTTAGAATTTAAAGTTCTCTCATTTTTTAAAGTTATTATAAATAATAATAAAGGATAAAGTTGAGAACTTTTTTCTAAACCTAAAATTTTAATAACACTTTGACTAAAATTAGAATTTATTGGATTATAAATTTCTTTAAATGAATTTAATAAAATTGTATTTATTTTACTATCTTTTTTAATTTCGTTAAATATTATTAAATCACTTTCATTTGAATATAATATTATTAAACCTAATTTGTTATCTAATATCTTTTTCAAATTAAAAATATTTATTTCATTATTTCCTGCAGTGTCTCTTTCTAAAATTGCATCAGAATCACTCATATTATTATTTGAACAACAAGATAAAAATGAAAGCATATTTTTAAAAATTATTTATTCAAATTAAACATTTACATTAAAAATTAATTACTTTATTTGAATTATAAATAATATAAATATTAATTAAATTATTCCTTTACATTTTTTTTAAAATAAAATTTTAAAAACAACAATTAAAATCAATATTAAAATAATAACAATTCCAAAAATTATAATTTGTCTTTTATTTCTTTGAATCCTATCTTTCATTTGATTTAATAAATTATTAGAATTTTCTAAATCATCATTCATTCCAGAAATTTTAATATTAACAGCTTTCATTGAATCAGTTTGTTTTTCTAAACTATTTAAAGCTTGTTTTCCATTATCTTCTATATTATATAATGCTCTTTTTGCTTCTTCAATTTTTTGTTTTCCTGAATATGCTAAAACTTCATTTTCAATTAAACCTTTTTTTAAATTCATGTCTTTATTATTTTCAAATAAAGAATTATTTGCTTTTTCTTTTAAATTTTCCTCTAATTTTCTTAAATTTTTTTTACATTCATAAATTGAATTTTGAAATTCTTTTATTTTTTTTGAATATTCATTATAAGCATTTGTGTCATTTAATGATGATGTTTCTATTTGCATTTGTTTTATTATTTTTTCTCCTTCATTTATTAAATTATATGTTTCTGTTATTAAAGAATTATCAGATGTTTTATCTTGACTGTTATTCAAATTTTCCACTTTTATTAATGTTTCTTTTATTTTTAACAAATTTTTTTCAAAATTATTTTTATAAACTGGAAATAATTCTGACATTTTAATAAAATTTATAAATTTTTCAATTAAATTAATAATACAAAAAAATAAGAAGAAAAAATTAAAATATTAATGAAGATAAAAAATAAAGAAAAAGAAGAAATTATTTAAGTCTAAAAGTTATTCAATTATTGAAAGATATAGTAATTATAATGAATTTAATGTAACAAATGACTAAAAAAAAAGGAAAAGATATATTAAAAAATTCAAAATTAATTTTTATTTTTTTTAATTATTTTTTTATTTATATGAGTATATATTATAGATATTATGTTTTTAATTTCTCTTTTTTATTAATTGTCAAATAATTTAAATTAAAAAATTAAATGTTATAAAAAAGAAAATTAATTTTTTATTTGAGTATATAATTTTTTAATAAGAGAATGGGAGCATGTGTCCAAAAAAGAAATCATATAAGAATCAATAATACAAAATTATTAAGAAAAAATTGTGTTAAAAATATAAGTATAAGTTTAAAAGAGAAAAATTCAATTACTTCTTTATATGAAAAACCATTTTTTTTAACAAAAAATAAATACCAAAAAGTATCAACTCAAATCTGGATTAATATATTAAATTTTTTAAGTTTTCATGAATTAAGAGAAACAGGAAAAGTTAATAAATTTTTTAATAAAACAGTAAAGAGAAAAGAAATATTAGTTAAATTTTTTCAGAAAAGAGATTCATTATTAATTCAAAATTATAAAAAAAACTTTGAAGAATTATATGTCCAAACTGTCATAAATAATTTAATTTCTTTTTCAATGTTACAAAAAAATACAAATTCTGATCAAGATGATTTTTCTTATGATAGTGTATATGTAGGTAAAATTTAGGAAAAATATTATTTGATTAGAATTTGAAAAATATTTTTGTATTTAAATGATATTTTTATAGATTTTTTACTGATAATTTTTGTAAATCAATATTAAAAAAATTTCAATTTATTGATGTTATTATAGTTTTTATAAAAAAGAAAATAAATTTAAACATAGAAATTAAAAAATTGAAAAAGTATTTTTCATTTATTTATTTTTAATATATCAAGTTAATAGAATTTATGATTATTTCTAATTTCAACAGTAATTTTTTTTTTCATTATTTTAATGAAATTTAAACATTTTTACTTATCTCACTAAATAAGAAAAAAACAACAATATATTTTTATATTTATATTTCTTGAATTTAAATTCTATTATTTCAGAATATTTTAAAAAAATGAGACAAACAATATACAATACTCAATTTTTTTTTTATTGAATTAAAAAAACTTCATAATCTAAAATAGAAAAATTAAGATTTCCAGCAATTTCTCCTTCATTTTTGAAATCATAGTAATTAGGTGACCTATTTATTCCTCCTTGTGTTAAACAATGATTTCTAATATATAATTCATTATATCCAAAAATTGGACCATTTATTTCTCCACCATAAATAGAGTTATTTTCATCTTTTATTTTATATATTTTTTTTTTATCTAAAGAAAAAAGAAAAGCATTTTTATCTTTTTGAAAACAAGATTCACTATTCCATGAAGTTGAAGTATATCCTCCAAATCTTTCTCCTTCTTTTGATTTAACTAATACTATTGTTGGACCTTTTCCATCACATTTTTTATGAAAAACTTTCGAATCATCTCCATCTGAAGAACATTGATATAATAATTTAGTTTTTAATTCTTTGTCTGAATTAATCCAATTAAGTATTAATTTTTTTTCATTGTTATTATTTAGAATTTTGGAATTTTGAAATTCTTGATTTTTATTATTTTTTAATTCTTCTAATTCTGATTTAATTTCTTTATTTTCCTTTTCTAATTGTTGAACTTTATTTTCTAAAATTTTGATACTTTTAAATAATTCGTTTATTAATAAATTAATATTCATATTTTGATTTTCTTTTAAAGGTATTATAAAAGAAAAAGAATTTATAGAAACAATTTCAATTTTGAAATTTATAATAATTTCTTTTTCATTCACTTCAAATAAAAATAAATTGTTTTTTATTCTCCTTTCAATTTCAGAAATGACTGAATCAAGGTCATTAAATAAAAGAAAAAATTTACTTAATTTTTCTAAATCTATTTTTGAATAATTTATCTCATATAATAAAGGAGGAAAAGAATCAAATTCATTTATTTTTATTTCTATTTTATCAGTTAAAACAAATTTCCAATTATATTTTTTTCCATTATATTCATTTATGTATTCAAAAGATTTTTTTTCTTTTTTTTCAGTTATAGCAATTGGAGCTTCCATAAAATGTTAATTTATAAATATTCATATATTTCATAAAAAAACAATTTCTAAAAAAATAATTAAATTCAATTCAATTCTATAAATTTTGTAAAAAAAAAAAAATGAAAAATCTTTATGCAATCAAACCATATGAAGAAGATAATTTTTTTTCAAATTATCGTAAAAGAAAAAATAAGGCAAAAATAATATATGAAACTGAATTTCCTAATATCAATAAAACCCAAAATAATATCGTTAAAAATAAATTCTTTTCTAACTCAATATATAAAGATAATTTTCATGACTCTTCAAAGTCAAAATTTATAATAAAAGACAAATATTTAACAAATAAAAAAAAATATAATCATAAAAATTATCTTTTAAGTATAAAATATTTAATTTTTTTAAATCAAGAAGATTTAAAAGAAGATTATATTGATCAATTAAATACTTCCAATGATGATATTTCTAATAATGATGATTATCAAATAGAAAAATTAAAAATAAAATATAAAATAAAAAAAGAATTAAAAAAAAAAAATTTTGATGAACAATTAGAAGCTTTAATGGAATTAGATAATTTACCAAAACATTTATTAGAAAATACTGCACAATATATAATTAATAATATAAAAAATAAAAAAATAGAAAAAGCTGAAACTGAGAGACCAAAACTAATAATTCATAATGTTTTTTTTGAATGGATTTTATTTTCAATTTTCCATAAAATTGAAATTAGAGATCAAAATAATGGTTTTATAAAACAAGATAATGTTGTTAATATGTTAAAACATGAAATTAAAAAAATTCAAGATAATATTGTTGAATATGTTCAAAAAAATTTGAAAAAAAAACATGTTGATATATTTGTAGAAACAAATTTAAATAAAGACGATTATGAAACTTTTTTGACTTTGAAAAAAAAATATCAATTAAAAAATGAATTAAATTTGGATAAATTGGAAAGTAATGATTTAAATAATATTCAAATGAATAAAATAGATGAAATTATATTAAAACAATTAATATTAAAAAAATCAAAAGGTGGAAAAAGAAATTTTAATAATAACTTCAATTTCAATAATTATAATTCAAATACTAATTATATAATAAATTATCAAAACCAAAATCAAAACCAAAATCAAAATCAAAGTGATTCAATAATAAATGAAAATATCAATACATATTATAATAAGAACTTTTCTCATGTTAATAGTAAAAATAATAGTTTTTATCCTTCAAATAAAGTAAATTATTTAAGAAAAAAAGAATATTTTTCATCTAATCCTAGTCAAACTCTTTATAAAAGAAATATAAATAAAAGTGAAAATTTAAATTTTAATTCTATTTTACCTTTAAAACTTAATAATAGAAACGGAAAAATAAGTTCAATTGATAGTTATAGAAATACTTATTCAAATAGTTTATTTGATACAAAAAGAACAACAAATAGAACAACAAGAACAAATAATTTTAATGGAAAAAATGATGATGAAAATAATTTTAGTTCTGATAGAAATCAAATTTTAACTTTTGAAAAATCTAATGATAATTTCAATGTTGAAAATAATATAAATGAAAATGATGAAATTAAAAAAACAAAGAAAAAAAAGAAAAGTACTTTAAATGATTTAATTAATGATAAAATTGATTTTGACAAAAATGTAAAAACAAAAAGAAAAAAATCTAGAAAGAAAAATAGAAAATTTGTTAATGAAAATTTCGAAAGTAATGATGAAAATATTAATCAAATAAACAAAGATTTAAAATATAATCAAAACACTGTTGATACTGATGAAGAATTTCAAAATTTTGTTCAAAAAGAAACATTAAAAAATGAAAATGATAATAATAATAATAGTAGTAATAATGATTATATTAATAATAATTATAATAAAAATCTTAATAAAGATTATATTAATAATGAGAATAATAATATCAATGGAAATAATGATATCTATGATAATAATAATAATATTTATTCTGACCAAAATTCAAATGAAATTCAATCAAATCTTATAAATAAAAAAAGTAGCACTAAATTAAATAAAAAAAAGAAAAGTAAAAAAAGTAATTTAAATTTACTAAAAGAAAATAAAGATATAGATAATAAAAATAATTATATAGATAATATAATTAATGAAACAAATGAAAATATAAATCCTGAAAATAATAATAATGATAATAATAAAAATATAAAAAATTCAAATGAAGAATTAAATGATTTAAATATTCCTTCATCTAAAATCTCAAAAATTTCAAAAAAAAAATATAATAAAAGTTCTTTAACAAAATCATCTACAAATCAATTACAAGATAAAAATAATTTAAATAAACAATCTATATCAAATAATAAGAAAGAAAATAATAATTTGGATAATTTAGAAGAAGAAAAAGAAATATCATCATCAAATATTATAAGTGAAGAATCAGATAAAGAAGAAGAACAAAAAAGAAAAATGGAAAAAATCCATTTATTAAAATTAAAACAAATGGAAGAATATTCAAAAAAAAAACAAAAAGAAAATTTAATAGATATAAATCCATATTCACTTTATTCAAAAAATTCAAAAAGAAATACATTAGAACAAAATGAATTTTTAAGGAAAATATATTTTAAAAAGATGTTAAATGAAAAGAATAAAGGAAAAAGATTTTCAATATTTGAAGAAGAAAATTTAAAAAATTTACCAGAAGAAGAAATAACAAAAGAAAATGAAAAAATATTAAGAATTGCAATGGGAGATGAAGATATGAGAAAATTAATATATGATAATTCATATTTATTTAAAAATAAAGATGAAAAACTTAATTTGGAATTAAAAGAAAATGTAAGAGAAATTCTTGAAGGAAATTATAAAATTAAAGAAAAAGAAGTTGAAAAAAAAATAACTTATATTCCAAGAAAAAAAAAGAAATTACCTAAAAAATATGTTTTTGAAAAAAATGGTTTAAAAATTGTTTTAAATTATGATTTAAATAAATCTTTAGAAGATGAAGATGATATTATGAAAAAAAAATTAGAACAAAAAAAATTAGAAGAACAAAATAATGGAATACCTCATGAAATAAGATTAAAACAATTTTTTGAAAAAATTAAAAAATTAAAAGAAGATGATTTTGGATATTTTGATGAAGAATTAGATCAATTTATTCAAGAACAAATTGATAGTAGTGATATGGGAAAAGTTAAACAAAAAGAAAATAGATTAAAAGAATTTTCTTTAACTTTAAATGATTTTAGATTAGGAAATTCAAATAGTAGAAAAATAAAATCTAATCTTATTTTTAAATCTCCTTGTCAATTTGAAACTATAAAAAAGAAATAATAATTTTTGTAATTATTATAATTAAATATTATATATTTTCCCTTTTAATTGTTTAAATAATTATATTTTTTATTTCTTTTTTAAATTTTTTATTATTTTTTCAATTTCTCTTGATAAGCTAAAAAATCCAAAATAAAAATTTATTTTTTTTTTGAATTTAAATAATTTCTCATATAAAACTTATAGATTCATTAAGGTGAACAATTTCCTCTTTTTTTTCTTTAGATTTATTTTCAATTCGAGAATTGTTGTTGATTGACTTGTATTTTCATCTTAATTATTATCATTTTTTTTATTTTCTAAAAATTCTTATGTTAAATCATTAAAAACTTTTTCAATACTATTATAATCTTTAACACTTGTTTCAAAAAATAAACAATTATTATCATCTGCAAATTGTTTTCCTCATTTATATTTTTATTTATTATTTAATTATTAATAATATTTATTTAAGTCAAATATTTAAACTAAATTTAAAAATTAATAACAAATACTTTTCTTATTAAATGAATACAATTTACGAACAATATTTATTAAACAAAATAAATAATAATTATAAATATAATTGCTATTATAAAACCTTTTTTAAAATAACTTTTTATACTCCAAAAAAGAACTAAATTACAAAGGTATTTCATACTTTAACTTGAAAAATAATAATTATTTAAAATTTCTTCTAATTTATTTTTTTTTAAAGGTTTTGGTACTTCTTCGACAATACATTTCAAATCTTTTAAACTTTTAACTAAATTACTTTCAATGTGAGCAGAGACAATAACAATTTTTAAATCATTATTAATTTCATTTTTATCCATTAATTCATTTATTTTTTTTGCAGTTTCAAAACCATCCATAACTGGCATCATCATATCTAAAAATAATAATTTATAATATTTTTTATTGCAATTACAATTTAATTGTTTTTTTTTTAATATTGCATCTAAACACTCTTTTCCATTTGTACTTGTATCAGCACTTACATTAAATTTTTTTAACATATTTTTTATTGTTGATAAATTAAATTGTTCATCATCACATAATAATACATCATTACAATTTTTACAATAATTATGATTTATTTTTATTTTTATATTATCTTTTTTCAAATTATTATCTGATTTTGATTTTATATTTTTATTTTTATTTTTAATTTTATCTCTTATTTTATTTCTCTCAATAATATTTGTTTCATAATTTTTTTTTTTATTATCTTCAATATTATCATCTTTTAATTTATTATTATTTGTTTTTTCATAAGTTATAGATTTTTTAGTTAGAATATCACTTTTACTTAAATCAATTTGTAAATTATTTTGATAATGTTCAGCATTATAAGTATAAAAATTTTTACTTTTATCTAAATATTTTAAAAGATAATTTTTTTCTTCTTCATTAGAAACAATTTCTTCAGATTCAGAATTTCCTGAATTTCCAAAAATAAAAGAATCACTCATTTTTCCATTACTGAATTCTCTTGAAAAAGGATTTTTTTCTTTAGTCATTCTTATAAAAGGATCATTTTCTAATTTTAAAATTTCATTTTGTTCAGTCAATTGTCTTTTAGAATTTTTAATTTTTCCTTTTTTATCATTTATTAAAAAAGAATTATTACTAAAATTAGATTCTTGATTATAATAATTAGAATAATTATTAATATTTTCATTTGGTCCTGTAACTGTAATATTATAATTAAAGTTTGTATTATTTGTTATATTTTGTTGTGTTGTTAAAGAAGTTTGAACTGGAGAAATTGAAGTATTATCTATAATTTCATTATGAGTTTCATTTATATAAGTTTGCCAATTATTATATATTGGAATTGATCTATTTATTCCATTTAATGTTAATATTTTTTGTTTTGGAGTTAATTCATTTATATCTTCATCTTCTTCTATTTCTTCTTTTTCAAATGAAAAATGAAGGATTAAACTTATTATTAAATCATCATTTTCAGAATAAAATTTTATTTTTAAATGTAACATATTTGCTAAACGTAATAATAATTCTTTTGTTATTTCTATTGTTTGAACACTTTTTGAAAAATCAAATTCTTTTTTAAAATTCAATTCTATATCTTCTAATCCTTTACTTTTTCTTCTCAGTTGATGAGGACTTTTAACTGTTTTTATAAAATTTATTTTTATTCTTTCTTCTTTTAAAATTGTACTTGTTACTGAAAATCCATTTTTTTTTGGTAATATATGATATAAATATACAAAAATTCCTCTTAAAAAATTGGTTAAATGTTTTCCATCTGTTAAAATAAATTTATCCCTTAAAAATAAAAAATTTTTTTCATAATCTATTTCTTTATATTTCAATAAAGTTTCATATTTATTCAAAGTTTTAATAAATATATATTCTAAATTTATTTTTGAATGAGAATTTATTTCAATATTATTTGACAGTTCGAAAATTATTCTAAAATACCATATAAAATTTTTAATAAACATTTCAATAAGCATAACCAATAAATTTATTTGTTTGAATTTTAATTTTATTTCTTTTTCAGTATCTTTTTTCCTTTCTTTTTTTTTTTCAAAATTATAATCTTCTGAAAGATTCATTAAAGCATTTAAAGGATTATTTAATTCATGATATAAAGTTACTAAATATTGATATTTTAAACTTTTTACTAAATTAATTTGTAAATCTTTTCTTTCATCATTATAATTATCAATAGAAATAAAAAGACTATTTTCAAAATATTTTATTTTAACATATATCATTGAAAGAGAAGATATAAAAGTACCACAATGATCTCTTGTGAATTGGTTTTGAAATATAAAATTATATAAATTCATTTCTTGTAAAGAATTATTTTCCCATTTTTTAAATTTTTTCATTTGAGCTTTTAAATCTTCAAATTCTAAATCATGATATAACTCAAAAATATTAAAAGCATAATTATTCATTAATCTTAATTTGAATTCTTTTTCTTCTTTATCAATTATTATTAAACCAATTGGAAAATGACTATAATTAGCATTTATTTTTTCTTCAAAATTTAAATAATCTACTGTTTTTCCAGTTTTTGAATAAATGTTCATCATTTAAATTATGAATTTATTATATTCAGATTATTATTTTATTTAAATTTTTTAATTATTATAAATTTTAAACATTTTTTACAAATTTTACTCAATATTTCTTTATTTTATCAAAGCAATAAAAATCAAAAATTATTCATCTCTATGATTCAAAGATAATAAAATATTCTTAGATATTATAATTTTAATTAAAAGAATTTCAAAAAAAATGCAAGAAGTCAATAAAGTTAATTTGAAATAATTCTAAAATAAATATTGTTTGATATCTTTCTTTTTTTATTTGATTGTTCCTTTTATGTTATATTTGATAAAATTATTTTAAATTTTTTCTATTTTCAACAAACATTGATTTTAAGTATTATTTACATAAACATCTTTTTTAATTAAATATGAATTTAATGTTATTTATATTATAAAAATTGAATGAAAAAATTGCAATTAATTATTTTCATTATTTATCTTGAAAAAATTAAGAGAAATAATTTTTTGATTCCTAATTTTTATTTTGATAAAAAATTATTAAATATTCTAATTTATAAAGATAATTATATAAAATTAAATGGAAAATAAAAAAGAAAAGAAAATAAAATTTATATTAGCAGGAGAAGGAGCAGTTGGTAAAACAAGTTTAGTAAATCAATATGTAAATAAACAATTTCAAGAAAATTACATAATGACAGTAGGTACAGATAAAATAGTAAAAACTTTGAAAATAGATAATAAAGAAATAACATTAGAAATAAATGATACTGCAGGTCAAGACAAATATAGTTCAGTAAATAAAATATTTATGAAAAATACAAAAATAGCATTAATAGTATATGATATAACTAAAAGAAACACATTTCTTAAATTAAATAATTGGGTTAATTCTGTAAAAGAAATTAATAAAAATTCAGAAATTATTTTTGGTATTGCAGCAAATAAAAGTGATTTATTTGAACAAAGAAAAGTTTCTAAACAAGAAGGAAAACAATTTGCAGATGATAATAATTGTTTATTTTTTGAAACAAGTGCTAAAGATTATAATAGTATTGAAAAAGTTTTTAATGATATTACTAAATTATATTTAGATAAAAGAAAAGGAATAGAAATACCATTACAAGGAAAAGTTCCTCAAATGGAAGAATTAATTAATAATCTTAATAATAATAATAAAAAGAATGAAGAACCTTCTCCTGTTCCTCCAGGTTCAAAACATTGTTGTTGTTGCTCAATAATCTAATAAAATTCAATATTTAAATTATTTAATATTTCAACATAATTTTTGGCAAAAGTAAATTCAAAATTTTGATTATTTGAAAAAAAATATTATTTTTAATTTATTAAAATTTAACCACATTTTTTGGAATTTATTATAATCTGAAATAATTTAATTAAAAAATTTCAAAAATGATATACTTTTTATATGTTTTTTTAATTTTTTATTTTTAAATGTTTTATCTCAAATAATTTTTGTATTTGAAAAAAAAGATTCAATTTTTACTCAATCAAATTTTTCCAAATAAATTTTAAAAAATGAATATATATCAAAATTATTAATAGGAACTCCAAAACAAGAAATTCCTTTAATAATAAATTTTAAATCAAATAATTAATATATAATGAAGAAAAATCATCAACTTAGAAAAATATAAGTAAAATAAGAAAGTATGATTATTTTACTGTTTTTAGTGATGCCTCTATTATAACAGATAATCTTTATTTTAATTATAAAAGAGATGATAATAAAGTTAATAATATCGAATTTATTTTGGTAACTAATTCAAAAAATAATAGTTTACTGAAAACTTCTAAAGATGATTACCAAAAAATATATTCATAATTTTTTTTTTAATTTAAAAAATAATTTTAATGTTTGAGTTAAATATCTTCTTAACTATTTGAAATAAACACATGATAATAAAAAAAATCATTTAAAATATTTATTTTAACTAGTTAATTCCAATTTATTATTCAAAATTAATGTTATTCAACATTAAAAATAATAATTAATTGTTTACTAAATTATTTTCAATTTTAAATCAAAATAAATTAATTATAATCAAATTATAAATTCTTATAAATTTTTTTAAATTAATTAGAATTAAAATAAAAAAAAATTAAAAATTACTTTTATTGATTCTAAAGTTAGTTTTGATTAAATTATAATCAAAAAAAAAATTTTTGATAACCTTAAAAAAAAATTTAAAAAATTTAATATTTTTTAAGTTCTTCAACTAATTTTTCAGTAATAGTTTTAGCATCATTTAGATTATCAGCTTCAGCATAAATTCTAACAACATCTTCAGTTCCACTAGGTCTAATAAAAGCTCTTCCATTATTAAATTTACTTACAACTTCATCAATAATTTTTTGAACATTTTCAGGTTCAATTAATCTAGTTTCATTATCATTAGGTTTAAATATATTTTTATCTTTAACAGAAACTTTAGTATTTAAAGAAGATAATTCTTTATACATTAAATAAACATCTTCAATAGAATAATCTAAAACTTTTAAAGCAGATTCTGTTGCAATTAAAGATGAAATTGCATCTCCAATTGAAGGATTAAACATTGAAATATATTTTTGAATTAATTCTAAAACTTGACTGTCTTTACTATTTTCTATTAAAGAACTTAATAATGAAAATTTATCTACTAATTTTTCATTACAATATATTGTTCCATGACCATTTGCTTCAAAATAAACTGCAATATCATAATTTCTTGCTTTTGAATGTAAATATTTTACTCCAGTTTTTGCTAAATCTAATGTTAATCCTTTTAATTTTTCTTCTATATATTTCATTAATGCTCCATTTGCATATGCTGTTGTTATTATTCCTATTTTTATATTTTGATAAAATTTTTCTTGTAAATTATTACTTAACATTTTTATAAAGTGATTTAATATTGTTGAATATAATACTATTAATCTATCACCATCAATTAATTGAATATTTTCTTTAAGATCTTTATTATAAATATAATATATTATTCTATCAACATCACCATCAAAAGATAAATTTTTTATTATATTTGGATATTGTTCTTCTTTATTTAAAGGATATTTTCTTTCTTTATGAGTAAATTCAGCTCCACAATTATTATTTAATTTTTCATAATTTTCAAAATCAAAATTAATAAAATTAACTTTTAAATTTTTATTCCCTTTATTTAAAAGTTCATGAATTTTATCTTTACAAAAACCACTTAAACCATTAGCACAATCAATAACTAATTCATTATTATATTTTTTACAATCTTGAGTTTTGAAAAATTTATCATAATATTCATTAAAAGTTTGATAAGTTCCTCCTAAAAAGTTCCAATAATCATTTTCAGGAGGAAAAATCATTTTATTTTTAATTCCAATTTTTTCAAAAGCCATTTGACAAACTTTAGTTAAAAAATGTAAACAAGGAGTAGTAATAGTTTGATAAAATTTATATTCACAAGAATCAAAACAATTAAAAGCTTTAATAATTAAATCAGATAATTTTTTACAAGATCTTCGAGTATCATTACCTAAAATAACAATACATCTATGTTGTTTAATATTTAATTTTTCACAAATTAATTTAATAGTTTCAATTAAATTTTTAGAATTAATAATTTCTTCCATTAAAATTTCTTCATTATGATTAATCATTTCTCCATTTAAACCTGCAATTTTTACTCCATTATCTGTATAAATATTATGTGATGCTGTTAACATTATTCCATATGGAAGACAATTATTTGACATTGATAATAAACATGTTAATATTCCTGCACGAAATGATATTTTATCTAATAAATCTTCATTAAATCTAAATCCTGCTGTTCCATAATTAAAATGACGATCTATTGTTTTTATTGTTTTATCTATTTCATCTAATGATTTTAATATTGATTCTGGTAATGGTAAATTTGGAGTTTGTTTTTCCATTTTTTATTATATTTTTTTTTTTATTTTTTTCTTTTGATTATATATTTTATAATTCATTGTTTATTAATTATTTTAAATAATTTTTTACTATATTATTGAACATGAGCTAGAACAACATTTGTTGTTATAATCATCAGGATTTATAGTAGTATTAAATGATTCTATTTGAGAATTTGGTTCTTCTGTTTCTTCTTGTTTTATTTCTTCTTTTTTTTTCTTCTGTTTTTTCTTCTTCTTTTTCTTCTTTTTTTATTATTTCATCATCTTGAATACCTAAATACTTTTTAATTAATTGAGTAAACATATTCTCAATACTATCATATTCTTTAGCACTTACTTCAAAAAATAAACCTTTATTTTCTTCTGCAAATTTTTTTCCTTCTTCTTCAGTAACTTCTCTTTCTTCATATAAATCAGTTTTATTTCCTATTATACCATATAATACTTTTGAATCTTGATTACATTTTTTTACTTCATTTATCCAATTTGGCAATAGAGCAAAAGTTGATTTTTTAGTTATTTCATATACAATTAATGCAATTTCTGTGTTTTTCATAAATATTTTATTTACTATTCTATATATGTCTTGACCTACAGTATCATTTATTTCTAATGTTATTTTTTTATCCTTTATGCTACAATTTGAATTGATTTATCTCCACCTACTGTGGCCTTTACCTCATTATTAAATTCATTTTTTAAATATTGATTTAATATACTGGTTTTTCCTACGCTCGCTTCCCCTACTAATATTATTTTTATTTTTTGATTTTCCATTTAATTAATTTTAAAATTTAAAAATGAAATATTTTTTCACAAATAAAATATAACATTTTTATTAAAATAATAATTTAATAAGCAATTATTTATCCATCTTTCACAATTTAGAAATTATATTGTTCAAATTTTTCTCTAATTTATCTTTATTTAACAATTTTATTAAATTAATTTAAATTCCTTTTTAATATGAAATTGAGTTTTTTTAATTTGATTTCTTTTAAAAATAGTTTTTTAATAATTAATTGATATTATTTCAAGCAAGTCAAAAATAAAAAACAATTAAATTTTTTTTATTATGTATTTCATTTCTCTGAATTACTGAATTGAATTAAATAATTTAAAATGATGATTTCAATTTATTTTTTGAAATAAAATAATTAAATTTAAATTTTTAATTATAATATAATATAATTCTATTTTTAAAATTTATAATAATTATTTTATACAAATTTTTGTGGATTCATTAATGAATAATCTTGGCAAGCAATTTTATTATCAAATGATTCAAAACAACAATTATCTAAATTTAATAAATCATTATTTAAATAATTATTTGAATTATATCCATAAAAATTATTCTCTTTTTCACCCATATCAAATTTAAAAATATTATTAAAATCACTTTCTTCATCGTCTTTAAACATTTTAAAATCTAAATTAAAAGGATTTTTATTATTAAAATTTTTTTCTTCACAATTTTTTTTTCCATCAAAATCCCAATTTTGATTATATGTCTCATTTAAATTACTTTCAAAAGAATTTTTATGTGAAGAATTTTTTGAAATAGTAAAAATTTTAGAAGAAATAGATTTTATTCTTTTTCTTTTTTTTGAAATAATTTCTAAATTATTAATATTATTATTATCAAAATTATTATTATTAATATTATTATTTTCCAAATTATTTTTAGTATTTTTATTGTTATTTTTTTTATTGACATTCAATTTAATTTTTAAATTTGCTTGATTTAAATTATTATTATCTTCATTATCATCATTACTTTTACAATTAATAATTTTTAATAATTTTTCTCTTTGATTATTATTTAAAATAATTTCTTTATTATTATCATTATTTAAAATAGCAACAATACATTTAATCATTTCATTAAAATCGATATTTAAATTATTTTCAGAGTTTAATTCATTTAAATTTTTTTTAATTTTTAAAAAAAATTTTTGAGCATGAGATCTAGCTTGAGTACTTGATCTTGTTTTAATAACTTTTTGAACTTTTTTCCATTCATTTCCATAAGCTAAAATTCCTTCTAAAAATTTTTTATGTTCTTCATCACTCCATCTTCCATTATTAAAATTTTCCATATTTTTATTATTTTCTTCTTCATTTGATGATGATGATGTTTGAATATTATTTTCATTTAATGTTATATTATTTACTTCTTTCTTTTTTTCATTGTTTTCATATGAAAATATTAATTTATTTTTTGACACTTCATTTTGTGATTCTTGTTTTTCCAACATTTTTGTTTTTTTCCCTCTAAAATAATTACCAAATTAAATATTATTTTTTCAGTAATTTCTCTCTTTTTTTCAATTATAAAAAAAAAGACTTTTCTTCTTTTTAGTTTTTTTGTTATATTTTATTTATGAAGATAATATTAAATATAAGTTTTTTATTTATTTATATTTTTTTTCTTTTGTTTTACAAAACTAGTTTAATTATTATTTCATTTATTTTACTCATTTTCATTTTTTAAAAACTTAAAAATATTATTCAATGTATAAATAAAAAAAAATCAAAATTAAACAGAAAACACCCTCTAAAAAAATTCCCCACAAAAAAAAAAATATAATAAAAATAAATAAATAAAAATAAAAAAAAATTAAATAAAAAAACTTAATAAAAAAAAAACAAAATAAACTCAAGTTATAAAAAAAAAAAATAAAAATAATTCCTTAAAAAACCAAAATAAAAAAAACAGAAAAATAATAAAAAAATGACATCTCCAGAATCTTTAAAAAATACTCGTTATTCAGTAGAATATAAACCAACATCTCCATCATATTATCCAATATATCCAAAGACAGAAACATATGGAATAAATCCTTTAACAATAAAAACACTTCCTTCAATTGATATTGATGATCTTCAAAATATATTTTCAAAAGGAATATCAGATAATAAAAATAATTTAAAAAGTGATTTTTTAAAAAGAAGAGCTTTATTAGAAAATGATCATGATTTAAGAGATATAAAAGCAGAAATAAATAAAGCAAAAAGAAATCAAATTTTATGTAGACAAATAGAACAAAATCATATTTTAAGATTACAGAATATGATAAAAGAATCTGAAGAAGAAGAATTAAATTTTAAAAAAGCTGAATTAGATAAAAAAAAGAAATTAGAAGAAGAAAATAAAAAACATTTATTATGGTTAGAAACAAGAAGAGTTAATTTAGAACAAATGGAAGAAAAAAAAAGATTAAAAGAAGAAGCAGATAAAGAATATGAAAGAGATCAAAAAGCAGCAGAAGAAGCATTAAAAAAAGCATTATTAGAAAATAAATTAATGCAAGAAGAAAAAGAAAGAAAACAACTAATTAATCAATCTTATATGGAAGCTACTATAAAAGAAAGAGAATTAATGAAAAAAAGAAAAGAAGAAAATGATAGAATTGAAGATATAAAGTTAATGAATTATTTAAAAGAAAAAGCGAAAAGAGAAAATGAAATTCTTGAAAAAAAAAATGCTTTACAAGCTGAAAAAGATAAAATATTTGATAAAATTACTAAAGAAAAAGCAAAAGCAGAAGCTGAAAATGCTTATTGGGAAAATTTAAGAAATGAATTAACTATTGAAAGAGAAAATAAAAAACAAAAAATTAAAGATTTAGAAGATAAAATTAAAAGACAAAAATTAAAAGAAGAAGTTCTTCAAAGTGCTATTAATCAAATGAAAGAAAAAGAAAAAAGAAAAGAAGAAGAAAAAAAATTAGAAGAAGAATTTAAAAAAGAAGCTTTATTACAAAGAGAAAAAGAAGCAAATGAAGAAAAATTAATGAATGAAAAAAGAAAACAAAAAGAAATAGAATTTAATAAAGAAGTAGAAAGATTATGGAAAATAAGATTAGAACAATATAAAGCACAAAGAGAACAAGAAATAAGAGAATTAGAAGAACAAAAATTAAAAGAAGCTGAAATAAGAAATATAATAGAAGAAGAAAAAGCTCGTTTAGTAAAAGAAAATGAAGATATTTTAAGAAAATATAATGCTGAAGGTTATAGTAAATTAAAAAATTATATTAAACCTTATGAAAATCCAATTAAAACTAAATTAGAAATTAGTCGTCCAAAAAAAGATATTATATATAATAATATTTTTGGAAATGTAAATCCAAATCCACCTTCTGTTTATCCTAAATATTCTCATATTAAAAATTATGTTTATGATATTAATGTACAAGATGTTCAAAAAAATATTAATAGAGGAAATCATTTAATGTATAATGCTTATTTAAATAATAATTATGATACTTATCCTACTGAAGAAGAATATAGAGAAAATATGAGAAAAAATAAACAAAAATATATTACTTATGCTGGAGGAGATCCAATAAGAGAAAATAGTTGTTATATTAAATCTGCTCCTAGAATGATTGATATTCAAAATAAATTATATAATAGAAATAAAGTTAATTATAGTGTTAATTTAAATAATACTGTTGGAGAAGATTTTAATTATTCTTTAAATAGAAGTAATCTTGTTCCAAATTATAATATTGCTAATACTAATTATAGTAGTTTTGATAGAAGTTTTGGTAGTTCTAATGTTAGTCCTAAAAATAATATTAATGAAAGATATCAAGGAAAAATTCCAGAAATGGCTTAAAGCCTTTTTGAAAAAAATTATTTATGTTTTTAAAATAAATTTAATAATTTTTAATATATTTCATGAATATGGGAAAATAATTATTTTATTTACTTCTTTTATTATTAATAAATTAAATTACTTTAAACTTGGAAACCTTTCCTACAATTTCTTCTTATTTTTATTTTATCACATATAAAAACAGAAGTAATAAAACAAAAATTATCAGAAAAAAATTATTTTTAAATCAAACTAAAAAAATGAATTCTTTAGAATTAATATCTTTAATACTAGAATTATATATAGAAACAAAAATAGCAGTATTAGGTAAATCATTAGTTGAAAAAACAACTTTAACTTAACAATTTAAAATGGTAAATTTCCAAAAGAACATAAAACAACAATAAAAGATCAATATATAATAGAAAGAAATTGATGGAAAAAATTATAGTTTAGAAATATTAGATACAACAGGACAAGATGATTATAAAAGTATGTTAGATACTTGGATTAATTTTGTTTTTGGCTTTTTATTAGTTTATTTTATTTATGATGAAAATAGTTTTGAAGAAATTAAATGAAAATAAAATAGAATTTTTCTAAATAAAGAAAAAACAAAATTTAGTGCTATTATAGTAGGAAATAAATGTGATTTAGAATCTAATAAAAAATTTAATAAAAATGATGCTTTAGATTATTTTAAAAAATTAAATGTTTATTATATTGAAACTTCAGCTTTGAAAAATATTAAAGTTAAAGAAATTATTTTAATGTTGCTAATGATTTAATTAAAATTAAAGCTGCTAGATTTTTAATTGAAATTTTTTTATTTCCAAAAAAAACAATGTTGTTGTTGTTCTATTTTTTGAAAAAGAAAGATTATATTTTTTTACTTTTTGTTTTTTTATGAATAAAATTAAATATTATAATTATTTAATTATATTTTATTAATTTTTATATTATTTTTACATTAAATTATTCTAATTCCTGTATTTTTGAATTTACATTTTAAATTTCAGTATATGAATTTACTTTATTTTTTTTCCTATGAATTATTTGATAATTAAATGGATTTAAGTTAAAAGCAAAATTTACGCTTTTAAATCCTTTATTATTTAAAAGTTTTAAAGTTTTATATTGTTTTTTTTTATTTTCATAATTTTCAAGTGAAGTGGAATTTTTAGATATACTTAAACTTAATGTTCTATAATTATTCTTCTTTTTTTTTTGAGTTAATGGAAATGATTTATAATTAAGATAAGGATTAGAATATATTCTAGTTGAATGAATTGTAGGATAAGGAAGATTATTTTCTTTGTTAAATTTGGTATTTAAATAATTATCATTTGAACTTTTTAATAAAAAATTCAATTTCTTTAAAGAATTATTTTGGTTAAATTCTGTTATTTTTTTATTTTCTTTATTTTTATTTATTATTTTTTGAAAGGGTGTTAATTTTTTCATTTTAATTTTCGGTTGAAAATATTTTTTCTTAGGAAACAAATTGGAATTAAATATTTTATCTAAATCAGCATGATTAAATTTAGTTGAAGTTTTAATAAATTTTTTTGAAAGATATTTTAGTAATTGAATACTATCATGTCTATTTACTGAGTTGTGATTATTTATTTTTCTATATTCTAAATGCATTAAATTATCATTTCCCTCTTCTTTATTAACATCACTTAAATCTAATTTTTCGATAAAATATTTACTTTTCTCTACATACATTTATTATTTTTTTATTAAAATAAAAGAATTAAATAATAGCTTATTAAAAAAATTTTGATTATATTTATCATATATCTATCTAATAATATTTAATAAAAAATATTATTAAATTATGATAAAAAAAGTTTTAAAAAAAATTTTATTAAATTAAATTTATATAATTAAAACTTTTTGAGATATTTAATTTCTTTAATACAAAATATATATATATATTATTTCTTACATTTAAGTAACAGACATTTATAATTATATTATGGGGATGCAACAAAGACAAAATTTTTTATTTTTTTTTTCGATATTATTATTAATTATATAATTATTATTATTATCACTTTTAGGAGTAATATTTAAAGTTTGTTTTTTTTCTTCTAAATCTCCTTGAAAAGTATTTTTATTGGATTTTTTATCTGTGAAAGTTTTAACAGGAACTTCATTATTATTTTTTTCAACATTTTTTAAATAAGGAATTTCTTTATTCAAAAATTTCAATTTCATATTTTCATTATTATCTTCTGATCGTTCAAGAATATAACTTGAACTATTTCTTTTTGAACTATTAAAAATTGAAAACTTTTCATTTTGAAAATTCTCATTTTTTTTAATATTAATAGTCTTACTTTTTTCTCTTTCTCTTTCTTTTTCTCTTTCTTTTTCTCTTTCTCTTTCTTGTTCTTCTAATTCTAATTGTTGTTCAAAAGTTGTTGGCATATATTTTGAATTTTTATTTTTTTTTAAATTATCTTTAATATTTTCATCTTCATTAATTTCTTTTAATCCCATTTTAGTATTATTTATTGGATTATTATTATAATTATTAGTATTTATGTCATTATTTGTTTTATTAAATAATGAAGAGGCAAATTTAAATTTATTAAATCTTAAAAGTTTTGCTGATTTTTTTTGAACTGGAATAAAATTATCTTTTTTATTTTTGTGGTTTGATTTAGTTTTAAATCTTTTTTCTTTACTTAATAAATTATTTAAAAAATTATCGTAAAATTTTTTATCTGATTCTTCTTCTTCAATATCATCTAACATCTTTAAATGTCTTTTTTTTCTTGGAGATATTTTTTCTATTAAATCTATATCACTTTTTAATAATTTTCCCAGATTTGTTTTTAATGCTAATTGTTTATCATTATCATTTTCACTGAAATTACTATATTTTCGAAGTTGATTAAAATTTGTAAATTTCATTGATTCAAATGTCATTTATTAAAATTATATAATTAGAAAATCAATTTTCTTTAATTCAAAATATTTAATATATATATCAATTAATTTTTTAAATCTATTAATAGTATTAAATTATTTTTCAATCAAATTTAAATAATAGATTCATAAATTATATTTACAAAGTTTATTTATTTTAAAAGCTCTTTATTGAATTTAAATGACTTAAAATTTATTTTAGAATATTTAAATTATAATATAAATTATTTATATTGATATGAATTTTACTCTTCTTTTTAATGAATAATTATTACAATTAACAAAATAAGTATTTTTTTCTAATTAACAAATTACTTGTTATTAAAAAGTCATTACCAAAGTATTATAAATTTAATAAAATCTAAATTTCCTTAATTATATATGAATTCAATTCTTCAATTTATTATAAATTTATTTTTTATATAATAATTATTATAAAATAAAATCATGATTCAATTATATATATCTTGAAAGATTTTAAATTTTTAAAATTGTGCAATGAATAAATTTAAAAGATAAAAATGGAGAATTCAAATAAAAAAAAAAAAAATATTTTTTCAAAAATAATTTCAGATATCTATGTAAGTATAAAAGAAAAATCTTTAAACGCATCTGAATTATTTTTTTTTTCTAGTGTTTTTGAATTAACAAATAAAATATTAATAATTGACACAATTTTTAATTATAGAAGAACATTTAAAACAATATATTTTTTTTTATATTTTATTTCTCCAACTTTTTATTTTGAAGTTTTGAATAATTCTAAGTTTCTTCTCAAAAAAAATGCTGAAAAATTATCAAATTATGAAAGAGATCAAATAAATATTTTAGCCAAAGAATATTTTTGCGTTGATATTTATGATCAAAAAGATTTTTATGATTATAGAATAATTGGATTATGTTATCTTCTTATTTTAATATTATTACTTTCTATAAATATAATTAAAATTGATAATTGTTTTATAAATGTAATTAAAAAGTTTGGGAGTTATCTTTTTTATATTACTTTTTGTACTCTTTCCCATATTTTTTTATTAATTTTTAGTAGGAATATATTTGTTCAATTCTCAATAAGTTATAATGAAATTGATTATGATTTTCTTTTTGATGTTCTTTTATTTCTTTTTTATAATACAATACATTATATATTTTATAGTATATTTATTTATGGTTATGGTCAAAATGAAACTTATTATTTTCTTTCATCAAAAATATTCATAGCTACATTTTTTATAAATCAAATTGGAATATTTATATTTACTATTAGACAACATATTAAATATTCAATTTTATTTCAATTAGTTTATTCAATAATTTATATTTATGAATATTCAGTTAGAATTCAAGTTTTTAGAGATTCATTACATCAATCCATTTTTCAAAGAATTACTTTTTTTCTACATACTTTTGTTTTTTCTATTTTTATTGTAAGATTTATTTCTTTATTTCTAATTAAATATCTTGAACATCAAGAAACTTTTAGAATTTTAGAAGGTATTTTAATTATTTTAGTTGTAGCAGTTTTATTTTTTAATTTAAATATTCCTTCAAAAAGTATAAGTTTAACAAAATTAAAAGATGATTTAGTTCATGAAAATAATGAATTTTTTAAAGGAACTAATCAATTATTTATTCCTTTATTTAAATTTTTTTCATCAAAAACTAAATCTAATAAAGCAAAATATAAAGAAATTTTTTTATTAAAATATACTGATGATTTAAAAACTCATTTTTGTAATAGTAAAGAAGATTATTCAATTTTATGTAATGGAAATGAATCATTAATTGAAAAATTTTCAAATTCTGATTTAGTTAAAAGAGAAAATAGAAGTAATATGAATTTAAATGAGCAAAAAGAAAATTCAATAATATTAGTTGTTTTATTACAATTAATAAATAACTTTTATAAAATTTCAAAACAAAAAAGTTATCTTTTTGGGAAATTAGCAATGGAAACTTTAATATATAATAAAGTAATACTTTTTGCAATTATTGATGAAAAAACTTTTAGAGCACAATATTATTTAAAAAAATTTATTTATAGTGAAAAATTTAAAAATGCAGATTTATTAATTTATTCTATATTTCAATATTTATCTTTTCATTTTATAAAATTAGAGAAAAAAAATGATGAAAATACAATGGAATTTATGATATATTTTAACTATTTAAATTTCCATTATTTAAATATAGTAAAATCTTTTAAATATATATTAAAAAGTTTTTCTAAACCTCAAAAAGAAATATTAAAAATAATAGATAAACAAAGTATAAATATAGGAAAATCATTAGATTCAATTATAGAAATGATAAATAATTCTTTTGATTCAATGAAAATAAAAGAGCAAGCAGAAAATGAAAAATTTAAATTAATAGAAGATATAATGTTTAATGCAAATTTTGATAAAAGTATAGAATTTTTTGATTTCAATTCTCTTGATTCAGTAGTTGAAAAAAATAATTATTTTTTAATATTATTTGAGGCAGGTCAATTTATAATAAAAAAAACTCCATTAACATATTATGAATTGACAGGAATAAAAACATCAAAAATGATAAATGTACCTTCAATAAATATTTATCCTTATATTATGAGGAAAACTCAAGAAAAATTTATTAAAAATACAATATTAAATAAAAAATTTTTTAGAGAAGAATGTGTATTAGAAACTTCAGAAAATTATATTATTAATGTAAAAACAACTTATAGTGCTTTACCAACATTTAATGGACAATTATTTTTAGTTTGTACTTTAGAACCAATAAATTTTCCAGATGATAGTAATTATATATTAATGCAATCTAATGGTATTTGTAATGAATATGGTATTTTTTTTAAAAATTATTTTGGTTTTAATAATCAATTAAAAAGATTAAATTTTTTAAATGTTTTAGGAATTAAAGAATATAATCCTGATAAAAGTACGTCTCAAGTTTTTGATGTTAATTTAAGTGAATTTATTTCAAATATTAAAACTCATTTAGTTAGAGATAGTGGATGTCAAAATTCGGAAATTTCAGTAATTTTAAGGAAAATAAGAGAAAATTTTAAATCTTTAAAATTAATAAAAGTTTGTTTTAATTTTAAAAAAAGATTTCAAATCAAAGGTGATGAAATTTATTTAATTCAAATTGTTTTTGAAGATTTTAAAGTTAAAATTTTAAATGATAAAAAAGAATTAGAAACAATGGAACCTGATTTTATGTTAACTCCAAATCAAGCTTCAATAAATGCTTCTCATTCAGGTACAACAGTTTTATCATATAAAGTAATAAAAGAAAATTCATGGAATATTACAAGTAAAAAAAATGAAAAAATAGGTATTTCAAAAAATACAATTGATAGAATATCTTTTATATATAATTTATTTTTAGTAATAATTGCAATTGTTATTTGTTTTCTTATAAAAATATTTTCAAATAAATTTTATAAAGAATATATTAAAATGATTGTTTTAAGAGAAATGAATTTAGCTTATTTTTCAAATGTATTTTATGCTTCAAATATGATTGTATTAACAGGAGCTGAAAGTGAATATGATTTATTAAATGAAGAATATTCAGAATATATTACAAATTATAATATTACTTTAACTGAATATTATAAATATAATTTCCAAAAAAGAGCAGAAAGATTATTAACTTTAAGTAATTATTTTAAAAATAATTATTCAAATTTAAATTCTCATAGTAACTTATATAAAGAATTAAATGAAAAACCTTTTTTAGTACTTAGACCTAATGGTGAATTTGAAAATGTTACTTATTATCATTCTTTTGATTTACCTAAAAATTATTTTTATATTTTAGGTCAACAAGATAATTATACAATTAGTCTTCCATTTTTGAATTATGATTCCATTGATAGTTTATTAAATGGTTTATCTGAATTTCAACAATATCTTATTTGTATTGTTTATAATTGCTTTATTTTTATAAATAAATTAAAAAGAGTGTTAATAGAATCAAAAAGAGTTTTTGAAAACTTTTTCAAAAATTATCAAATATTAATGTATTGTGTTTTTATTGTATTTTTTATTTTAAATTTATTTTCGATTTTTCTTCTTTATCTTTCAATTGAAATGACAAATAAAAAAATGTATTTAATAACAGAGAAAATAATGAAGTTAACATTAAAAGGTAAAAATTACTTAGAAAAAAAATTAAAATTTGTAAAACATATAATTCAAAATGAATTAAAACCATCATTAGCAATAGAACAATTAAAAGAAATAAATCCTGTAAATAAGCAAAAACCATCAAATAATGTTCAACTTGCAATATCTCATCAAATGAAAGATATAAATCCAAATGAAGAAGATAAAGATGATATGTTTTTAATCAAATTTAATAATCAAAATCAAAAGAAAAAAACTCATCATTTTATTTCATATATAAAAGCTTTTAAAACAATATTATTACTTGGTTCTATTTATTTAATATTTGTAATAATAGTTTTTCCAGTTATGGTATCATATTTTAAAAAATTAGAAATAAAAAAAAAAGAAACTCAAGCAATTCAAGATTTACAAGAATTATTATTATGTTATTATATTGGAGTAAGATTATCTATAATTTTAAATACAACTTTTTTACAATTAAAATTAGGAGTTTTTGGGTCAATGACAGATAATTTATTTTCTAATCAAACTGAAGTAAAAAGATTAATGATAACTGAAAATCAAAAAGATACAATGGAATATTTAGATGTTGTTAATGATGATATTAATAGTTGTGACTTTTTATTGGAGAATGATCAATTTAAATATTCTTTAAATTTAATTTGTGATTATGAACCTTTAATGCAAACTAATATAGAAACTATGATAAGTGGTTTTGTTAATCAATTAAGAAGTCAATTTTTAAATTTTAATCAAAGTGATAGAAATGAAGAACATATAATTAAATATTTTCATAGTAGAACTTTCCAATTTAATAATTTACAAATTATTATTTTTTTTATGAATTATTTATATGATTTAGAATATGTTTATACTCTTCCTCATTTACAACATACTATTAATACCCTAATGACTTTTCTAGTTATTATGTTTATTATTATGGTTATTACTGAAATTGTATATTATTTTTCTAGTAATATTTTTGTTTTAGGAAGAATGAGTTCTTCTTTTAATGATTATAAAGTTATTAAAAAGTTTTTCTCTTATGATGAAATTTCTAAAAAATAAATAAGATATTTTTTTTATAACATAAAAATTCTATTTATAATAATATAATAATTAATATTGATTATTTAACTTTGATTACTATCTTATTTTAATTTAAATAAAAATTAATATTTATTATTTATTTTTATTCAAATGCCAAAGACAATTAATTTAAAAAACCAAATAAATCCTTTAGATTGTGTCAAAATAATTTTCCTGTCAATTTTTACAAATTTATTTTCAGAATTTTTAACATGGATGTTTATATACAGAACAAAAAAATATAGAGAGACAAAAAAGCAAATTGATATATTAAAGAAGAAAATAGATTTAAATAAAGAAAATATAAAAGGAAGAAATAAACAATTAGATAAAAAAGTAAAAAAACAAGAAAATGATTTAAAATATTTAAATTTTACAAT
Source organism: Isotricha sp. YL-2021b (assembly GCA_023805745.1). Lineage (NCBI taxonomy): Eukaryota > Ciliophora > Litostomatea > Vestibuliferida > Isotrichidae > Isotricha > Isotricha sp. YL-2021b. The sequence continues at coordinate 24,634 of JAJJKW010000234.1, read as the reverse complement.
GATGTTAACAAAAATGGTTTCAATGTTTATAATAGGTTTATTTACAGTTTTTTTCATATCATTATTTAATGGATTATTTCAAGGAATTGTTGTTGCAAAATTACCTTTTGTTCCTTTTAAATTATTAACAGGAATGAGTCATAGAGGAATTTTAAGTAATGATTTAACTGATTGTGCTTTTATGTTTTTATATGTTTTATGTAATGTTTCTTTTAGACCTATTATTCAAAAAATATTAGGTTTTGCTCCTCCAAGAAATACTAATCAAATGCCTGATTTTTGGAATCCTCTTGATGAAGTTAAATAATTTAATGAATAAATAAAATTTTTTATTTTTTTTGGATTTATTTTCAATTTTATTTATTTATAAATTTAGAAAAATGAATATTGAAGAAGGAAATTTGTCTCAAAGAGATTTTTATTATAAAAAATATAAATCTTCTAATATTTTTAATACTGATTCTAATTTAAAAGATAATATACCTTCAATTACTCCTAAACCTACCGAAAGAAAATATAATAAAATATTTGAACCTAAATATAAAACTCATTCTGCTTATGAAATATATTTAAGTCAATTTTATGAATTAGATGAAAAAAATATTAAAAAATTATATGATGAAAAAAAACATAATAATTTTATTAAAGATATGAAAAAAAAAAGTATGAATTTTAAAATTAAAAGAAATTATTCTGCAACAGGAAGATATTTTAATGAATTTTTTGGAGATGAATATTATAATAAAAATAAAAATAAATATAAAAAAAATAAAATTAATCGAATTAATTCATTTTATGAAATATGTTCAGTAAAAATTAAAAAAGATAATAATATAAATAATTTAACTTCAAGATCATTTTCTCAACAAAAGAAATTTCAAAGTAATTTATCAAATATATTTTTTGAAAAAAAAAATTTCAAATTTAAAAAAATAGAAAATATTAATTCAAATATTTCAACTGAAAGTTCAGAAAAACCAAAATTAAAAAATATAAAAAAAAGTATATTACCATATAAATATGATTGGACTATTTTAAATACAGAATTAGCAACAAAAAAATTTATTGAAAATGAAAAAAATTTGAAAGATAAAAAAATATATAAATCAAAACCAAAAAATTTTTTAAAAATAATAAGTGATAATAAAATAACTCCTTATAAAGAAAAAAGAGAAAATCCAAAAAAAATAGAACCTGATAAAGATCATTATAAATATGAAGTTATTGGAAATAGAGAATTATTTAATAAATTAGAACCAATAACTATAAAAAAAATGTTTTTAAAAGAAGGAATTCATATTTATAATATTGATGGAAATATTACAAATGATGATTTAGTTATTCAAGGAAAAGTAACTTTTAATTTAAGAAAAGATAAAAATGATAAAAGTTTTGATAATAAATTTAATAATATTTGTAAAGAAATTAACACATATGGTGTTAAAATTAATGAAATAATTCCTAATAATAATTTGTATAAAAAAATAAGAAAAGCTACTCCTGGTAAAGATTTAAAAAATAAAAAAAAAATAATATGAATTTCATTTTTTGATTATTATTTTATATATTTAATTATATATTTATTAAAAAATTAATTTTTCAATTAAAACATTCCTTAATTAAAAAAAATTTATATATATGAAATTGAATGTTTTTATGTTTTTCATTTGTTTTAAATTGTATTAATTATGTTAATTATGTTAATTCTATTATTTGTTAATATATCTTAAATTGATAAAAAGAAGATTTTTAGATTGATTTCTATGGAAGAAATATAAAGATATTTCTAACGAAGCCATAAAAAATAAGAATAATATTTTTTGAAGAAAATAAAAATAGAAAATTTTTAAAAACATGTAAACCATACTTTTATTATTAAATTGTAGTCACAATAATTTTTCCATAAAAATTTTATTTCGGACTTTTAATCAAATATAGAATATTTTTAGAATCTAAATCTCAAAAATTCTAATGCTATCGAAAGGTTTAAATTTTGAGAAGTTGATTCAAAAAGGGATATCTAACCTATTATATTTTATTAATTTTTTTGGAAATTTTTTTTTCTTTCTACACATCTCATTTAATTAGTCAATTACATAAAAAGAAATTAAAATACAATATTTTAAAAAATTTCAAATGTTAATCTGGGATTAAAAATAATTTTCCTTTTCTAATTTCATGTAAAAATTTTTAAGAAATATCAGGAATTTAAATATTGAATAAATTTTTAAACCGAAGTCAAGGGAAAGAAAAAGGAATATATTAGTTAAATTTATAAAATTAAGTAAAAATATAAACATAAATTAAGGAATTAATTGTTCAATTAATTTTTATTATTTTATTACAATTTATAAAAATATTTATTAATTTAATTTTATTAATTTAAGATTTAAATTTCGATTATTATCATTATTAATATTTTCAACTGAATTATTATTATTATTATTGATTATAGGAGTTAAATTTCTTCTTCCTAATTTTGAATCAGCAATTTTTTTTTTATTAATTTCATCATTATTATCTTCATTATTTATATTTTTAATTAAAGGTAATTTATTTAATCTTTCAGAATCTAATCTTTTATTAATTTTAGGTAAAGATATTCCATATGAATTAATTTTTTTATTTTTTCCATATAAAAATCTATCATTAATTTCTTTAATACTTTTCCAAACCTTTTTCTTATTAATATCTTTTGCAATATTTTTTAATCCAAAATTTAAATTAAATCTTTCTTCAGTAATTTGAATATTATTAGCAATATATTCTCTACAACCATAAATATCAAAATAATTACTTTTAGAAATATTTTCATTAATAGTTAATTCTTCATAATGTAAAATAGAAATTAAACAATCTTTTCCAGTTTTTTCAAAATCTTCAATTAAATATAAATTATCATTTTCTTTTTCATTAACTCCAATAAAATCACCTTTAAAATAAGAAGATTCTAAAGTATAAGTATGAATTAATCCAGTTTTTTTATAAAAATGAACTCTTGAAGTAGCTTCTTTAGAATTATTATCATTTTTAAATTTAGTTTTCATAGAACTTTCACTATAAATACAATGATTCCAATTTATATGAGAACAAGTTAAATGAAAAATAAAACCGAATAAAACATTTTCAACATGATTTTCAAATTTTTCAATTGCATTTCCATAAGTATAAGCTCCTCTAACATTCATATCAGCATGTAAATCAAAATAATATCTAATTTTATATATATTATTATATAACAGAAATAATTTTTTAATTGCAAAAATTTCAGGTTCTTTTTTAATTTCAGGTTCTAAATAACATCTATTTAAATTATATCCATTAGTATCTAATCTATAATTTCCTACTGAAACTCCATCAACATTAATCATTGGTATAATTTTAAATATAAAATTATTTCTTAATATTTCACTATAATAATCTAAATCATTTGTTAATAATTTTAATATACCATTCATCATATGAGAACCTGGAGTTTCTCCTGGATGAACTCTTCCTGAAATTATTATTATTGGTTTATCATGTAAAGTTTTATTACATCTATTTTTATCTGGAAATAATCCTATTATATTTTGTTCTTGTTGATTTTTTATTATATTTTCTTTCGATGTTATTGTTATTAAATTTACTTCTCTTTTTTCTTTACTTAGAATTAATATTTCTTTATGAAAATATATTTTTGAATCTTCATGTATTTTATTATTCAAATAATTTAAAAAAGAAAGATTTTTATCATATGAAAAGGGAAAACAAAAAGCAAATAAAATATATTTTCTTTCTTGGAATCTTTTTTTTATTTTTAATATTAAATGATTTTCTTTATCAACAGAAGCTGTAAAATTATCAAATCTTTTCCAATATCTTTCTTCATTTATATTATATGAATTTTCAAAATGTTTTGGTTCAACATTATATTCTAATTCTCTAATACAAATTTGGTATCCTGCTCTATAAATTTTTAAAAAATTATTTAAATTTATAATATTAATATTTAAATCTCTTGTAATTGTACTTTGAACACCAAAATAAAACCAAACTTTATAAACTGGAATTTGATGATCTAATTCTTTATCTTGACAATCAGAAGCAATTTGAACATTAAAAGTATCTTCATTTATTTGTTTACAATCAAACATATTTCCACTATTAAATTCACTTGTAAAAATTGTTTTTTCAAATTTAAACGTATTTTGAGCTTTATTTATATAAGTTTGTTCTAAAGGTTTATTTTGATTATTTGGTAATTGAATTTTATTATTATTTATATTTTGTTGAATAATATTATTTTGAGAGTTTTGATTATTATTATTTTGTTTTAAATTTTTATTTTTCTGGATTATGTTTATTTGATTATTCATATTATTTGATTTTTCATTCTCTTTATTTGTTAATTTGTTATTTATATTGTTTTCTATATTATAATTTAATTGATTATTAAATGTATTATTATTTTCTTTTAAATTTATTGGATTTATTTTTGTTTGATTTTTAATTTGTTTTAAACTATTATTATTTTCATTTATTTTTATATTATTTGTTTTTATATTTTGGGGTTTTAATTTTTTATTATTATTTTCAATTGATTGAAGTTCGGAATTATTTTCTTTTGGTGTAATTTCTTCCTGTTTTAAATCTAAAAAAGCATTTAGTTTTAAATTATTACCAGTTGAATAAATAATTGTCTTTGAATTATTTGACTTAGACATTTTATCCTCATCATTTTTTTTAATAATATTATCTGAATTTACTTTGTCATTATTTAAATATAATTTATTATTATTTATTGGATAATTTGTTTTTTTTTCAATATTATTAATTGTATTTACTTTAATTTTTCTATTTTCTTTATTATTATCATTTATAATATTATTATTATTATTTGTTTTTATATTTTCAATTATTTTTTCTTTTATTATATTCTCATTATTTTTCAAATCATTTGATTGTTTTTCTGTAGAAATATTGGAAATATTTATATAATTCTTATTATTATTAAATATATTATTATTTATTTTTTCAACATATTTATGATTATTCAAAGCACTTTTATGATTATTTCTTTCTATATTATTAATACTTTTTTTTGAATAATTATTATTGATTATTGGAATTTCATTATTCATTTCAAATTGATTCACTTTATTTAGGAAAATATTATTTTTATTCCCTATAATTTTCTTTATATTTATATTATTATTAATAAAATCATTTATATTATTTTTTTTTTCAAATCCATTTATATTCTTATTATTAATATCATTCTCAATATTATTATAAAAAATATCATTATTGGTTTTGTTATTTACTTTATTATAATTTTCAATGTAATCTATCTTGTTAATTTGTTTTTCACCATTATATATATTATTTCCATTATTATTATTAATACTTAATTCTGAATCAATTGGATCTTTTTGTTTAATTATTATTCTCGGGATTATTGGTAGTAATAAGGGATGATTTAATTTATTATTTATTATTGTAGGATAAGGAAATTTTTTTTCTTCATTATTACTCATTAAAATTCTTATTTAATTTTGAAATAATTTAAAAATATATCAAATTCATATTTAAGAAATTATAATAAATATTTTTAAATGAATCAAAAAATAATAAAAATTATTCTTGAAAATGAAATATAAAATTTTAAAAAAAATTAGAAAACAATCAATACCAAGAAGTAGTAGTATGTCAGAATCAGAAAAAGATCCAATGATTTTAAAAAAAGAAAAAAAATGGGATAATAGATTTATATATAATAAAATTCCAGATTATAATCCATTTTCAGATAAAAATTTAATAAATAAAGGAGTATTTAATAATCTATTAAAAAATGTGCCTTTAACAAGTAAAAGAAATAGTATAAATGATAATTATCAAAAAGAAAGTTATACTCAAAGAAATTTTTTTAATAAACCAAATTTAACAAAAGAAAATTTAAATATAAGAAATGAAAAAGATATTTCTTTTTTTTTAGATATTAAAATTTTATGGAGTGAGTTAAATGTTTTAGAAGATTATAAAGATTTATTTATTATAGTTTCAGAACAATTAAATGAAATAGAAAGAGAAAATTTTTTTAAAAATGAAATTAAGCAGTTATGTTTAATTAAAGAAAAAATAAATTCTTTGGTTTCTTTTATAAAAAAAAGAGAAAATTTAATTTTTAAATTAAAAATTTTGAATAATGATTTTTCAGAAGGAATGAAAAATTCAGAAAAAGGAAATAAATTAATAAATGAAACTTTAGAAATAATTCAAAATTTAAGAAAAATAACAATTGATTTAGTAAAGAATATGAATGAATTTAGAAAGGAAATATATTATTATTGTAAAGGAGGAAAATATGATATTGATATTTTAGGATTAAAATATGGATTTGATAAGAATTATTTAATAAAAATGAAAGATGAATTAAATTTTTTAAAAAAAGGTTATATGAAATTTTTTTTTAATATCAACAATGAAAATACTCCTTTTTTATTAAATACAAGTGATGAAATAAAACAAAATAATTTTATGATTAAAGTTCCTTTGAGTGAAGAAATAAAAGATGAAATTCAAAAATGTCAATTTATTATTTATCAAGATTTAATTTTTTATCAAAATATTATTTCTGATAATAATAATGAATTTAAAGACACTATAATTCAAACTCGTTCAATGAATAATACTTTTAATAAAAACTTTTATAAAAATAGAAAAAATCATCTTGATTATTTTCAAGTAAAAAATGAAATAATTAATTTTAATCGAGAAAAAAATTTTAATCGTTCCCAAGAAAAAAAAACTAATGTTTCAAGTTCTAATATTTCAACTTTGAAATTGAAACCAATTAAAAAAAAAGTAATGTCAAATTTTTTCGAAAATGAAAATAAAGAAGAAATCACAAAAGCTTTTCAAAATTTATTATCAGGAAATAAATACAAAATTTCTTTTTATAAAAAACCTCTAAATTCTTTTTATAATAATCATTATAAAAATTATTTTCAAAAAATTCCAGAAGAACAAATTAAATTTTTTAATTTAAATGAAAATATTATTAAAAGCTTTATTATTGGAATTTCACCTTGTATTATTTTATTAAAAGATAATAATAAAAAGAATTTAATTGGATTATCTGGTTTGTCATATAAATATTTTCAAAAAAACTTATCTTTAAATATTAATCATATTAGTACCATTGATAAAGAAAATTATAAAGAAATAATTCAATTACTTTTAAATTATATTAAAAATAAATTTTATTATGATGATTTAAATATATATTTTTGTTCACAAGAAACAAATGAAGAAATGAAACAATTTTTAATTGAACAAAATAATTTTAAATTAGAAGGGGAAAATTTATTAAAATATATTAATATAAATAAAGAATCAAATAAAGCAAAAAAAACTGCAATAAATTTAAATAAGAAAACTTTTTCATTTTCAAATTCAATGATAATCACAAATGGAAATCAAAATTATTTAAATAGTCTAAATAAAAAGAAAAATAATGAAGATAATAAATTTTTAAATATAGTTATATATAATTTTTTAATATCCGAAAATAATTCCAATAGTATTATTTCAAATATTTATTCAAAAATAACAAAATTAAATGATTTAATTAAATATTTTTCAAATAATGATTTAAATATTAAACTTATTCCGGTTTCAATTGCAGAAAATACATATAATATTAAAAGTTGTATATTAAATCATTCCATTTTTAAAAATTTATATCTTTTTAATTCAAATATTTCTTCTTTTCAAAATGAAAAGAATAGTATATATTATAATTATATAAAGCCACCTTTTACTATTTATAATAATACATCAAAAAATTTGAAATTTTACCAAATTTCGAATAATATCATTTCATTAGTCTTTTTTGAAATTAAAAATGAATTAAAGGAATATTTAAATAAAAATAATATATATATTCAAATTAATGAATTATATAAAGAATCTTTAAATGAAAATAATAAAATTATAAAAGATAATTGTCTTCTTTGGATTCCTTGTTTTGAAAAAAATGAACATTTTAAAACAAATAAAATGAGTTTTTCGAATTTAAATAATAATTCAATTGTTGATGAATATGTAAAAATATGTAATAAAAAAATAATTAAAACTTCAAAAAAAGAAATTAATTCTGGAAATGTTAAAAAAATTCCATTTTTGGAAATTCTCCCAGATATTGAAAATGATATAATTATTGAAAATGATTTTATGATTGGATTAGTTAATGAAAACATTGAATCAAATAAAAACCAAAATAATTCAGATTTCCCTTATATTATTTTCATATCTGAAATAAAACAAGATAATTTAATTACTGATTAAACATTTTAATGTTTTTATTATATATATAATAAATATATGTATTATCAAAAAATTTTTTAAATACTATATATACTTTTTTTAAAATTTTATTGAATTATAAAATAAAAAATATTAAAAAATAAAAAATTTAATAAGTATTTATATAAAATGATTAAACATTAATTACTAAATACCTTTTTTATAAATTAATTAATTAAAATAAACAAAACATAATATAAATTCATAAAAATTCAAACAAATAAAAATATTATATTAATTCAAATCATAACATTAATTAACCTAAAAAATTTTATCTTTTCATAAAAAAAAGTTTAGATTCTTCATTTTTTAATTCAAGGATATATAAAAATAAAAATAAAATTAAAATAAAAAAAATAAAAATTCAAATTAACTATTATATTATATTATATTTATAATACAATAAATTAATAAGAAAAAAGAAAATATAATAAATTAATTATATATTTTAAATTTAATTTTTAAAAGGAATTTTCTTTTTTTGATTAAAATGAATTTTAGTAATAGAACCTCTTTTAATAGCAGAATCATTTCTCATAACATTAATATTAGTTAATTTAGGGTAACTTTTATCTTTTAAACCATTTTCTCTAATTGAATTAAAGCTAATATTATTATTTGAATGAAATCTTTTAGTTGTTTCATTTTCAAATTTAGAATAATTAACTTGGTTATTTCTTAAATTTTCATTATCTCGATTATAACTATGATTGGAATGTTCAGAGTTTTGTTCTGTCAAAATATTTCTATTTTTAATTCTATTATTTGGATTTAAATTACTATTTCTTTTTATTTGTTTGTCAATATAATTTATATTTTTTGGTTCACTTTTTTTTAAAGTTTTATTAGGAATCATTTTAAATTGATTTGAATTAGGAACCAATTTATTATTGTTTTTTTTTGGAGTTTCATTATAAAAAGTTTTATTTTGAATAATATTAATAGTACTTTTAGGTCTAAGTAAACCTTTATTATTTTCAAAATTTTTTAATTTCATATTAATATTATTAATACTTCTATTTACATCTCTAATATTGGATAGTACTGTATCAACTTCTGTTTTATTTAATAATTTAAATGAATTATTAGATAAAGGAGGTAATCTTATATTTTCTTGTGAATTTACTTTTAAAAAATCATTACTCATGCTCCCTCTGACTTCTTTCTCTGGTAATTTAATATTAAATTTTTGTTTAAGAAATATTAAAGATTTGTAATTTTTATTTAATTCATTTTCTTCATTTTCAATCATTATATTTTTATTTTGAAAAATATTATCTCTGATTATTACCTGATTTTCTAATTCTTTTATATAATCACTGAATTTATCAATTTTCTCTTTCATTAATATTATTTTATAAGCTAAATTAATATTATTTATTTTGTCTTTACTATTATTTATTATTATAGAAGCATAATCTCTTTCTAATTCATTTAGTTTATTCAATTTATTATAATAACAATCAATAGTTTTATTTATATCTTTTAAATTATTTGAATGTTTTTCAATTAATTCATTCATTTTATCAATTTTATCTTTAATATCAAAATTATTACAATTATTAACATTTCTTAATTTAACAATTTCATAATTATTCCCAATAATTTTTTTTTGAATTTTAATTAGATTATCACATAAAACTTTAATTTTCTCAATAATTTTTTTATTTTCTTCTTTTTCATATTTTCTATAAGTAGGGCTTAAAGTCATATCTCTTTCTTTTCCAATTTGATTTTCTAAGTCTAAAATTTTATTTTGTAAACCTTTAATTATATCATTATAATTACTAATATGATATCGAGCATTAAGAACATTTCTTTTAATATTACTTTTAATTTTTTTAGCTCTATTAGCATAATTTAAAGTATTATAAGTATCATCAAAGGATATAACAGATGGAGAAATATTAGCAATCATAACAGTTCTTGAATTCCCTCCTAAAGAATCTTTTAAAATTCTAGTTAATTTAGAATCTCTATAAGGAATATAATTTTTATTATTTTTATTTCCTTTTTCATTAGCTTCACATAAAGCATTAATACAATTACCTAAAGTTAATAAACTTCTATTAATATTTGCACCTTCAATTAATCTACTTCCTCTATTTAAAGTTACTGAAGCTCTTTCACTTCCTGCTAAATCAATTAAACTTAATTTACCATATTTTACTTCATATTCTATACCACTATTTTTCTCCTTATATGATACATTTATTTGTAATATTGCATGAGATCTACTTGAATTTTCATTTGCATTTGTTGATTCTGTTGTTCTATTTTTATTTCCTTTTTTTAATATATTTAATATATCTTCACTTGAATTTGCTTTTATTTCTGTTATTCCATTTATAATAATTCCTTTATTTTGATCTTCTCTTAAATCCAAATTATTATTTTCATAATCAAATTTTCCATTAGTATTATATAATAAATCTCTAATATTTTCATTATAAATTTCTAAATACCATAATTTAACCGTATATTCTCTATTATGATAAAGATTAATTTTATTAAAAAGTTCTTTTAATGTTAAAGGCATAATACCAGGATTTTTTTCATTACCTAACATAGTATAAGTTTTACCTGCTCCTGTAGCACCATATGCAAAAACTGTTGCATTAAATCCATTAACAACTCCATCAATTAAAAATTTCGTTGTTGAATTAAATATATTTTCTTGACTATCATTTTCATCAAAAACATAATCAAATGCCATTGAAACTTCTTTACTTCTATTATTATTTATATTATTTATTCCATTTGGATCTTTTAATATTATTAATTTTTTATTTATTATTTTTAATGTCTTTGTATTTGATATTTCTTTCTCTTTTTGATTTAATGGCCTACAACGTACTGCTACTAATATATTATATTGACCTTTTTTCATTTCTTCTATAAATTTATTTGTCTCATTTTCCATTGTATTTTGACTTATTGAATTTTCGCTTTTTGAACGATTTTTTTCATTATTTCTTTGACTTGAATTTAATATTTTATTATTTCTTGAATTTGATTTTTTAGGAATTTTATTTTCGTGAAAATATTTATTTGAAAATGAAGAATCCATTAATTTTTTTTTTTTGAATTGGTTTCTATAATCAGAAAAAAAAAATATTTAAAATAAATTTAGTTTTTTTAATTAATAAATATTAAATTTATAGTCTTATAAAGAAAAATTTGAGTTTATTGGTATTGTTTATATAAAAATTGTTCTTTATTATTTATCGAAATTTGATTAACTAATTGTTCATAATTTCCCTTTGTAGGATTAATAGGAATTGTATTTTTATTATCAATATTATCATTATTAAATCCATAATCAAAAATATCTTTCATATGGTCTTTTTGAACTTTATAAATTAATTTTTGAGTTTTATTTTCATTAATATTATTTTTATAATCAGTTTGAAATAATTCATTGATAGTATTATTTTTTAAATCTTTAATATTTTTTTTTTGTTTGATATTATTATTTTCTGCATTCTCAAAGGCAATATTTTCATAATGAAATTTATTATTCATTTTAATATAACTTTCAGAAGGTTTATAATTGGGAAAAAGTTTTATTCCTTTTTTTCTTATATTTTTTTCTGGTGTTTTATTTAAAGGTTTATTGTTATAATCTAAACATTTACCAACATTTGTAATTTGTGCAAAATGTTTTTTTAAAGTTCTTTCTGGAGTTAAATTATTTTTTTTTAAATTTTCTGAATTATTTACTAATATATTTGTTATATTTGTTTTTTTTGCTTCATGAATTATTTTCTTTCCCTTTCTTTTTGTAATTACTGGAGTTTTTGCATACTTTTTCTCTATTATTGTTAATTTATTGTTTTTATAATGTGTATCATTTTTATTTTTATTTTTCTTTTTTTTCTTTATATTATCATATGATAAATCTTTTTTTAAAACTTTCTTTTCATTTTTATTTTTATGGTTATTGTTCCTTTGTTGAGAAAATAATTTTTTATCAATATTTACTTTATTTTTAGTCTCTGACATTTTTAAAACAAAATTATTTATTCTTAGATAAAATTTAAATATAAATAAAATATTTAAATATCAAGAATAATATAAAGTTTTAAGAAAAAATAAAGAATAAATTTAAAACATAATCACAATCATTTGCTCCTTGAATTAAATTTAAATTATTAATTTTATGATTAATATTATGAGATTTCTCATAATCTACAATAGATTTAATTATAGTATTATGATTATTCCATTCTTTTTTAGTTTTATTATCATTTTCAAAAGTATAAAAAGCAATTTTATCTAAATGTTCAGATTTTAAATTTTGTTTATAACATATAAATCTAGTTATAAAATCCAATGTATAATTCTCTTGTAATTTTATTTTTGTTTTTTCAAAAAATTTTTTATATCCATCAAATTTTTCATCACAATTTAATCTTATTAAAATTTTTTTTCCCTTGTTGAAACTATTCAGAATTTCATTAGCTTCTTCAGAAGTTATTTCAGAATATCTTTTTTTATTAATAAATAATTTTTCATTTTCATTATCTAAATTATTGTTTTGATAATTTAAATCATTAATTGTAATAATATTATTATTATGATTAATAGCATTATTTTTCTTAATTTTAGTTCTTAATTCTTTTTCTTCTTTTTCATCTTCTTTTTTTGTATTTTCAATTTGTTTTTTAACTCTTTCTTCATCTTTAAAATAACATCCTTTAATTTGTGATAAAAGAATATTATTTTCCATTTGATTAAATTTATTAATATCTGGAATAATACAATCTATTATTTGTTTAATTTTTTCATCATCTTTCATTAATCTTCTTGTTTCAATTGGATGTCTACAAATTGCACATTCTTTTTTTATTTTTCTATTATAATCTCCAATACATTTTTTGCAAAATTTATGTAAACAATTTTTTAAATTTACAGGTTCTTCAAATATTTCATAACAGATTGAACATTTTAATATTTCTTTTATAATTTTATCTATTTTTTCATTAGAAATTTCCATTGTATTTTCATTTATTATTATTCTTGGTAAACATACTGATTCAAAAGGAGAGATACAAGCTGAAAAATTTTTTTGAATTGTATTATAATTTACATTATTTATTGTTAATATTCCATTATCATTTTTTATTTTAAAATCAGTTTTTACTTTTGGTTCTTCCATTAAAAATCAATTATTAAAATCTTTTTTAGTAATTATAAAATGAGGAAAATTGATTTAAATAATAATTTAATTATATTTAAAAAAATAAATAATATGAATGAAATAGTCACTGATAATATTAATAATAATGAAGGAGAAGAACAAGGAGAAGACGAACAATCTGATAAAATAAATCAAATTGTCTCTCAATTTGATATTCTTCATATTATAACTTCAAATAATAATATAAGAGAAATAATTGGTAATCAAAAATTGAATAATTTTTTTTCTGAGTGGAATAACAATTATATTAATTATTTTATTGAAAAAAATTTTGACAATTATAAAAAAATTGCCCAAAAATTCAATGAAGAAAAAATAAAAAAAAACACTCCTGAAATAAATGATATTTATTATCTCAATAAAATATTTTATTTTTTTAAAAATGGTAATTACCAAAAAGTTATTGACATTTATTTATCATATTTAAATTATCATTCGCAAAATAATAATTCTCAATCAAAAGAAAAATATTATTTTATTATGAATACAAATGCACTTTTCTGTTTAATAGAAACTGGATTATTATTAAAAAATAATGAATTTTCGAAAAAAATTCTTCAAAATTTAGATGTGTTTATAAATAACAACATAAATTCAACATCATCATCTGAATTAGAATCAAATTTTGATGAAATAATAATTAATTATTTAAATAAAATTGAAATATATAACCAAAGTATTAATTTTCCAGAAATTATTAGATTATATAGATGTTATATAAATCTAAATGAAAAGGATTTTAAAAAAGCAAATAAAAATCTTGAAGTTTATAAATCAATGTATAATTATTCTAAAAAAAAAAACGGAAATCATCCTTTTTTGATAAGAATGAAAAAGATTTATAAAATGCTAAAAATAAGATATAATTATTTAACTAAACAAAATTTTGATTTCTTGAAAATAAAATCATTAATAACAAAATTTCCTGATGATAAATTAATTAATATATATTATTATAATACAAATGGAATTTTAAATTTAAAAAATAATAATATAAATATAGCAAAATATTATTTCATTCAATGTAATAATTATTTAAAAAATAATAATTATGACTTAAAATTAAGGTTTGGATTTATGATTAAATATAATATTGCTCTTTGTAATTTTTATGAAAAAAAATATGAAAAATGTTTAAATATTTTAATGGAAATAAAAAAATTAGAAATCTTTCAAAATAATCCTTTTATATTTTTTAGAATTGGATTATGTTTAATAGAAATATTAATAAATAAAATAAATAAAGAGCAAAAAACTACAAAACTTTTTTCATTAATAAATCATAAAGATGATTATAATGTTTTTTATATTAATCAAAATTTTTTTGAATCTAAAAATTTTAACAATGACTTAGAATTACCAATCAAAATGTTTTATAAAGTTATTAATTTATGTGATAAAATAATTACAAATAATAAATTATCTCCAAAAAAGAATAAATTTAATGAAGTTGAAGAAGCTTTAAAAGTAGGAGATAATGTTGAAATAAAAATTAAACAGAATTTTGACTCTCAAAGTTTACAATATAATTCATATATTCAAATATTTATATTATCATATTTAAATTTGTTGTTTTGTTTTTCTTTGACTAATTCTTTTAATAAAATAATATTCATTGCAAAATATCTTTTTTTTCATCAAATAAAAAAAAATATTATTCAAAATAAAACTTTTTATTATGCTATTGAAAATTATCTTATTTTTGCATATTTAAATACAAATCAAATTGAATTAGCAAAAAAGGAATTAAATAAAATTAATGACATTTCTAATTTTGATTTAGAAGGAATTTTATTCACAAATCATAAATTAATAACAAAAGAAGTTTATTTCAAAATTAATCTAATTATGAATTCAATTATAATTAATTTAAAAAGTAAAAATTATAAAGAAGTGTTACAAGGAATTAAAAAAGGATTAAAAATTTATATAGATAAATCAATTAAAAATATTCCTCATTATTTCAATAATTTAATTTTATTTTACATTTTAGAGACCGGTCAAAAAGATTTAGCTTTACAACTAATAAAATATAGAAAAATTCCTGAATATTTTTATAAATAAAAATTAAAATAATATATATTATGATTATAAATAATATTTTTTTTAAAATAATATTAAAATTTTTTAAAAATGAAATTTATAATCACAATCCTTTTAATATAAAATAAAATACTAAATTAAATTTATATATATATTTTAAAAATAATATAAAATAAAATAAACCAATAATAAAGTTAAAAAAGAAAAGAAACTTTATTTTAAAAAAAAAATTTATGAAAAAATTAATTTAAAAAAATTTATCATAAATAACATTTTGTCCATTTTCCATCCATTCTTTTTTACTAACAAACATAGTATTTTTAAAATTAGTCATAGAACTTAAAATAGCTCCTCCAAGCCAAGCAGAGAATTTTCTTTCAGGAGGAGCAATAACTTTAACAGTTTTTCCAGTAGGAGCTAAACTTTGTAATTCTTTTTCAAATTTTTTTCTAATTTTTAAAAATAAAGAACTTCCACCACATAAAATAACATTTTGAAATAAATCTTTTTCAATATCTTCATCACATCTTTTAATACTTTTAAAAGTTTGTTCATGTAATCCATAATGATCTTTTTGAAAAAATTGTGGTTGAAATAATAATTCTGGACATTGATATTTTTCAGGACCAATATGAACTTTACTTCCATCAGGTAAATTATATTCTTCTAAAATTTTTTGATCTAAACATTTTTTAATTTGTGAATCATAATCTTCTGCAACTTCACATATTTTTTCTTTTAATTCATTAATCATACTTTTTTGTCCTTCATTAGTAAATTTATCATTGTCACTTCTTTGTCCAATTATATAAGAAAAATAATCAGTTAAATCTTTTCCTCCAGTATCAACTTTAGTAACAGCATGATTAAGAACAAATCCTTCATAAATAGGAACAAAACTTGTAGTTTGATAACCTATATCAACAACAGTTCCTGTTGTTTTTCCATTAGCATATAATGCTAAAGTAGAATTATTTGTAATATATAATGATTCAACTCCTAAATTATCAAAAAGTATTTCTGCCATTTTTTTCCTATTTTCATATGTTGCAAAAGGTGCTTCAGTTACTATAACAGAATGTGTTTTTGTTTCTGTTAATAATTCATTGTAAAATATATGTTTCCATATTAATTCCATTGTATCATAATCTGATATTTCTCCTTTTACTATTGGACGAGATAATTGAAGGGTACCCCCTTTATTTAATGCTTCTTCTCCTACAAAAATATCTATTTGCTCATTTTTGTCATCTTCTTCGATTTCTGGTTGCTCTGGTTGAGGACCTGAATTACTTGCAGGACGACCTAATACTGTTGGAATTACTACTCTTGGCACATCGTCGTCTGAAAATCCTGCTTTCATTGTATTTGTTCCATTATCTATTATTATTGATTCTGAAGACATTTTTTTTTTCTTTTTTTTTTTTTTTTAAATATTTTAAGGGGTTATATTTTATTTTTTTTAATTTTTTTTATTTTTTTTTTTTGGAGGTTTATTAAATTATTTTTTTTTTAATAAGTTAAAAATTATTTAATTTTTCTCATTTATAATAATTTTTTTTTTGTACTAAAAAGACATTCAATTTAAAATGGAATTATTATTTAATAAATTATATATACAATATCAATTCCATGTAAATACGATTATTTTAAGGAGAAATTATATTTTTACAATTAATATTTATTATGTCTTCTTTTCATTATTCTCATCTTTTTTTTCAAAGAATTTCCCTATGACATCATAAACTTCAATAGTTCTAACAAATTTATCTAAAATAATAAAAGACCCTTGTACATAATTAAAAATTTGAAAAATAATCATTATAATAAAAATAATAAGAATAAAATTAGTAAGTGAATTAATCATAGTTTTTAAATCAGGTTTAATATAATTACTTTCTAAATTACCTAAAAAAGTAACAAAAAAAATATATTCAAATAAATTTAAACTTTGAAAAGCATAACTTGAATAATAATAAACACTCATATTTTCAAGATATCTATCATCAATAAAACTGAAATATATTTCCCTTGTTTTACTTAAAAAACCAGATAATTTACTTGAATATCTTGCTTCATATAAATTTTCAACACCACAAATATCATTTATTGATTCATAATAAATTGTATCTTTTATATCTTCTAATATATCTTCACAAGCTCCAACTTCTCCAGTTTTTTCAATTAAATTTTTATATGTTTTTTTATTTTGAATTTTTTTTGAAAAAGAAGAATAATTTTGATATATATAATGTGTTTGTTCATAAATTAAATTATCCATTCCTTCTGTAGAATTAAATAAAATTGCAAATTTTGCTTTTATTAAATAATTCATTAATAATATATTTAAATCATCTATATAATCTGTTAAATCTTTTTGAATACTAATTTTTTTAAAATGATTTTTCATTATTGGAAATGCTACTATTAATAATACTACATATAATGTTAAAGATAAAAGTAAATTTTGTATTGAATTTATAAAAATTTTAAAACAATATTTTTTTGTTTTTTTTTTTAAATCTACTACAGGAATATAATCATCATCATTATTTTCTTCTTGTTGATTATTATTATTTACAGATAACAAATTTTTATCTGAACTTGGACTATCTAAAAAATTATTATTATTGTTTGTTTTTTTCTTTTTTTTCTTATGAAATTCTTTTTTAATATCTTCAGTTATAATTGAAGGTTTTATTTCATTTATTAACAATTGTTTTGCAAATTTTAATTTTTTAATAAGAATTTTTAATTGTTTATGAGTTATTGAAATAATATTTTTAGTTGTATTATTCAAATTAGTTGTAGATAAATTTATTGAAAGAAGAATAATAAGAATACCAAATAAATTTGCACATAAAAAAAGAATAAAAATTAAATAAATTATCAATCTAAATTTTTTAAAAGAAGAATCAAAATATTTTTTTCCACTATAAATAACTCTGTAAATAACAGTTATATAATTAGGATAATTATATATTATTGATAAAATACTTTTTTGAGGTTCTTCTAAAGAACTTAAATAATCTGGTATTTCTTCAAAATTAATTTTTGGCATTCTTACAATAGAAGAAATATTTTGAGAAATTGTATAATAATAACTAAAAACTTCATCAAAGGATTCAAAATAAGTTAAAGTTTCTTCTTCTCCATTTTTTGAATAAACACTAAAATTAATATGTAAAACTTTATAAAATCGATTTTTAGAAGTTAATTGACCAAATTGCTCTTTAAATTGAAGTAAATAATAGAAAAAAATTATTGAAGAATTTTGAAATAATTCTAAATAAAATTGGAAAAAGCTCATATTAAAATTATCAATGAGAGAAGTATAATAATTAAATAAATCTTCAAAAGGATCTCCTGAAGTTTTTTTAGTAATAACATTACTTAAACAATATTGTCCCCAAATAAAATCAATATTATTTTGTCTAAAAATTGAAATATTTAAATAATCATTTTTAAAACCATTAGAATAAATTTTAGTATAAATACAAATAAAAATAGCCATTACAATTAAAAAAACACTATAACCAAAACTAATAGAAGAAAAAATATTAGATTGAGATTTTTTTTTTTTTTTAGATTGTGTTGTTATATTCCAAGCATTTTCATTATGTAATTTTGTTGATATTGCACTTGCAACTGAAGCTGTATCTCTTATTGATATATTATTTACTACTGTTTGAGATTCTATTAATTTTTGAGATAATTGCTTTTTTAATTTATAACTTTTTATTAAGTCATTTATTATAAATTGTAATAAATATACATCTTCATTTATATCTTTAAATTTATTTTTTACTTTTATTTCTAAATTAAATGTTTTTTCATTTCCTAAAATTCTTTTAAATTTATTCAAATTGTCTTCAAAATATAATTCCTGTCCACCATAATATTTATCATAATTTTTTTTTACTAATTTACACATTTTAGAAAAAGTAACCACATAATTTTTATCTTTTCCATCTAAAACATAATTTTTAATACCAAATAAATTAATTAAATGAATAGAAGAATGTTCACTTGAAATACCAAAAAATTCTTTAAAAAAAAAACCAAATTTAATAGCAGAATTCTCTTTTTGAAATAAAGCATAATTTTGTAATTCATAATCATTTTGATGTTCAATTTTACAAGTAATATATATTTGACCATTAAAAGTAGGTAACATTGAAAAAAATAATTTACATCCAATAATATATCCTTCACTATCTTCAAAAACTGTTTCTATTTTATAATGTCTTTCTTTTAATAAATGTTTTTTTATAAGTTTCATTTGATTTTTTGATATTTCATTTGGAAAAATAATATTTAAATCTTTTTCTTTTAAATGAGTTGTTTTTCTTTTTGTCCTTTCAAAAAAAGGTAATGGAGCTTTTTTTATTATAAATTCATTTTTTTCAAATAATATTAAAAAAAAATCATTTCTTTCTACTACAGTATCTAAAGCATTATAATCATAATAATCAAAATTTTTTTCTGATGTTCCATTAAATAATATTTCTTCAACTAATTGAAATTTATCAAATTCACTTTGATTTCTTATTTTATATATATCATCAGCATCTTTATTTATTTCAATAATTTGATCTAATGATTTTTTTATTTCTAAACTTTTAATATCAATTAATCTAAAAATTTGATATTGTCCTTCGGATAAATTATTTATTATAAATTTAAAACATTTTAATATATTTAAATATTCATTATTTAATTTTTGAAATATTATTATAAATCCCATTGAATTATCTTCACTTTTTTTTTCTAATTCTAATAATGACATTCTTATTGATTTAAATATACATTTTGCTATTAAAGGACTTGAAGAAAATATTTTTGAATATCTAAAATTTTGAAGAAAATATTGTGCTCGGAATGTTTTATCATCCATTATAAAAAATAGTTGAATTTTATAATAATTTAATAATTCATTTACTTTTCTTTCAAAAGGACCTTTTTCATCTTTTATTTTTTGTTTAAAATATTTTAGAAAAAATGCCAAAATTTCAAAAATTATCTTTTCTCTTTCATCATCTGAATTATTAATATTTGAAGTATTATTTTTGATTTTTCTTCCATTAAATAAAGGTATTAATTTTTCTTTTAAATTTCCTATTATAAAAAAATCTAAATTACTTTTAAAAAGATATTTTTTAAAATATTCAATGTAAATATCTACTATCTCTTTTTCTTTCCCTGATATTTTTCCTTGTTTATATTTTATTAAGAAAAAAGTTGTTATTGGTTCATATATTTGAGCTATACCATAAAAAAATAAATTTTTTCTTTTCTTCAAAAAATTATTTATTTTACCTAAAGAAAAATTATGTTTTTGACCATAAATAAAATATAAAAAAACAATCAGAAATATTATTGTAATAATAAAATCTAAAACTTTAAAAACTTTTTTATCTGTTTGATATTTAATTAATAATAAACTTATAATTCTCCCAAATAAAATAGACATAATTATTAAATTTGAAATTTGATAATATTTAAATAATCTTGATGTATTATTAGCTAAAATCATATCTGAAATTTTCAAAAAGAAAAAATTAAATACAAAAAATAACCAAATAGATTGAATAACTATAGAATATTTAATATTTAATCTTAAAATAATTAATAAAGATGATAATTCTTGCAGACAAACTTCTTGTAAAAAATAATTTTGATTATGTAAATAATTAGTTTTATTTTGGAAAAAAGAATAATAAAACAATCCCATGAAAATAAAGAATATGATTTTAAAAATTAAAAAAAAACATACTCCATAAACATAATTTAAATTAATTGATTCATAATTATCCGTTAATTGAAGGTAAACTTGTCTATTAAATATGATAATAACTACTAAATTTATTGATTTTAAGAAAAAATAGATTATTATAGAACAAACATTTTTTAAATATGAAATAAATAAATTATCTAACTTTATTAGATGAACCATAAATGAATTTGTAATAATTCCAATTATTATCATTCTTAAAAGTTTATCATTATAAAAACAATTTTGATTATAAATGTTATCATTAAAATATTTTGATATAATTAAATATATTTGATCATCTTCATAATCTTCTTTTTGTAAAGATTTACAAATATTATTTACTGAATTATTTTTTACAAAATGATTTAAAAAAAATTCTAAATAAAATACAGGAGAAAGGAAATATATTGGAAAAGTTATATTTATAAAATTTCTTTTATACTTAAACACAATATCAATAATAATTATTATATTAGATAATTCAAATAATTCAGATAAATAATTAAAGAAACTTGACTCTGGAGAATGAGATTGAATACTTGAATAAATATTTAAAATTTCATTAGGTATTATTGAAAGTGTCTTCATTATTAGTTTTTTTAATTTTTAAAAATGTATTTATTTATAAAAAATATTTATAAGGAATTTTGATTAAATAAAAATTAAGAATTTAATTATTTAAAAAGCATGAGCTTATTTAAAGATTAAATATTTTTATAAATTATAATAATTCATTATAAAACAAAATTCAAAATTTAAATTAATTTTTCAAAATTGATATTTTTATAATTAAACAATTTAATTAATTCATTGAAACTATTAATATAAATTTTTTTATTATATAGAAAAGAAAGGTAATATTATCAGATAAGTATTAAATATATAAAATATATTTACATTTATTTTTTCATAAAAAATCTTATTGAAGATGAACTTTTATTATGTCTTTTTATATTTTTTTTATTATTATTAATTTTATTAAAAAAATTATTTTTAACTTTTAAAAGAATTTTATTTTCAGTGAAGAAAGAATAATTAAATTTTTTTTCATTATTAATTCTAATTGATTGTTTTTTAATATTTTTAATTCCTTTTTCACCTTCTTTTTCAGGACTAATATTAACTCTTTTTTGAAGTAAATTAACATTAATTAAAGGTAATCCACTTTTATTTTTATCTCTTTTATGAACAGAAGTAGAATTTCTTCTATTTTTAAATTGTGTATAAATAGTATTATTTTTATCAATGTTTTTTTCAATTTGTAAAATTTTGATAAAATGATTATTTTCATTATTTTTTATAATTATTCTATTTTCTGAATTTTTAAATAATTCATTTGGTTGAGAAGCTTTAAATTTAATTTTTGCTTTATCTGGTCTTGTTTTTGCAGTTTTAAATAAATTTGTTCCTGAAATTGAACTTGGAATAGATTTAATTTTATTTTTATAATTTGTAATAAAATTACTTTCATTTATTAAATGTACTTTTGTAAAATTTTCAAAAATTTTTTGATTTTTTTCATCAATTACTGTTTCGTTTTGAATTTGGAAATTTATTTTTTTTTCATATTTTTCTTTCTCATTTTTTTTTTCAATATAAAAAGGAGATTTTTTAGATTTATAATAATAAATGGATTTCCAATCAAAATTATTAAAAAAATTATGATTTTTAATTTCATAAATACCTTTATAACCTAATCTTTTAGTATTATCAATTTCTAATAATTTATTTACAAAATCACATAAATCTTCACTATATCTATTATTTATATTATCTTTATTTAAATTAATTTTTACATTTTCAAATTCTTCTATGATTTCGGATTTTTTAGTTTTTTTAAAAGGTCTTTCATATTTAATTAATTCATAAATAATAACTCCTAAAGAAAAATAATCACTTTCAAATGAAATTTTTCTTTTATTATTAAATCTCTCAGGAGAAATATATCCAATAGTACCACTAGTATCATTAAATAAATTAATATTATTATTTACAATAGAAATACCAAAATCACTTATTCTTATAAAACCCTTTTCATCTAAAATTAAATTTTCTGGTTTTAAATCTCTATGAATAATATTATTAGTATGAATATATTCTAATCCTGAAACAATACAACCTGCAATAAATTTAATTTCTTCTTCTAAAAAAAATTCATATTGAGACATTAATAATCTTAAATCTCCTCCAGGTAAATAATCAAGTACCATAAATAAATTATTTTTATCTTGGAAAGTACAATATAAATTAGTTATTGAATTTGAATACAAAGATAATAATATATCTCTTTCATTAAATATATATTTTATCATTTTTTTTTCTATTATTTTTTCTTTTAATAATTGTTTTAAAGCTAATATTCTATTATCTTTTAAATAACTAACTTTCCAAACTTTTCCAAAACCACCTTCACCTATTATATTTATAAATTCAAAACATTTTATTGAAGGTTTAGTGACAGTTTTTAAAGATGAAAATAGTTCTTTTTGACCCATTGTTTTTTTTCCTTTTTTTTTATAAAAAATTATTTAATCAAGAATTTAAATAATTAATTAATTTTATCATAATTGGCAATGTTTTTTTATTTAATAAAGCATAAATAAATTAATTTATTTACTATAAAAAATTATATGTAACATAAATTTTAAAAAAATTAAAGAATAAAAGAATCCAAATATTTCAAAAAAAACAATTAAAACTGTAAAAAAGTTTATCCATAAAATAAATAATAAACATTGTTTTTCAAAAAATGAAAATATAAATAATATAATAAAAAAGATTTAAATATCGTTAAAAAATTTAATAAAAATAAAAAATATAAATCCAAAAAAAAAATAAATATATAAAAAAAAAATGAGTCAAGAAGCAAAATTTCAAGATATAAAAGATGAAGTATCATCAATGGTAGATGAAACATTAAAGAAGACTTTAGATGATAAAACATATGAACAAAAAGAAGGTCAACAATTATTAAATGGAATAGTAGATGAAATAATACAAAATCTAAATGCTAATTATAAAGGATTTAAATTTATTGTTACTGGAACAATGCTTCAAAATGGTGGTTCAACTCTTCATCATACTTCTACTTGTTTATGGAATCCTGATACTGATGGTTGTATTTCTCAAAAATATGGAAATGAATCTTTAAATTGTTTTATTTCTGTTTTTGGTATTGCTTCTTAAAAAAAAAAAAATATTTTTTTTTTTTACTTTTTTTTTTTGAATTTTTTGATTTAATTCTTTTTATTGAAATAAAAAAA
>JAJJKW010002039.1:0-16431 GCA_023805745.1 Isotricha sp. YL-2021b | reverse complement strand
ATTTTATTATATATTAAAACTACTGGAAAACCTATTACTTATTGGAAAAATTTAATTGAATTTATTTGGTGCTGTTTTACTTTGCATTGTTGGAGTTACTGCTGGAATTTTAACCATAAGAGATGATGTTAATGGAAAATAATTTTTATATTTTTAAATTTTATTTTGAATTTAATATAAATAGGGTGATTTTAATAACCATTTAGATAATAACTTTAAAGGTTTATATTCAAACAAGATATGTGATAATTGTTTAATTTTTTATTATGTTAAATATTATAATTTTTTTTTTTATTTTTTTGATTTTTATTATTCTATTTAATTGAAATCTTAATAGATGAAAATAATTAATAATAATACTCTAGATTAAAAAAATGGAAAAAAGAATCATTAACAAATCAAAAAGATAAAATATGATTATCTTCCAACGTTTCTTTATTTTAATGATGATTTTTTTTTTATAGATGAAATTTTTTTAGTTTCCACATATATCAATAAGTTAAAGAGACTTTAATTCATACACTTTAAAGATATAAAAATACTCAATTAATAATTAATTTCTTGAATGTCATAATAAAGATTTCATTAATATAAATGAAATTATAAAATGTAAATAAAAATCAAAACTAATATAAACAAAAAATATTATATTATTCGTATTTTATAAGTTCTAATTAAAAAGTGAATATATGGAATTAGGAATTTAATTCATTTTTTATTAAAATATTTATATATTAATCAAATTAGAGTTATTGATTTCTTTTCCAAAATAATATAAATATTTATAGGAATTTGAGACATGAAAATCAAATTTTTGATATTTTTTCAAAAAAATTATTTTTTATTTAGACTTCATAAAAAATATATATTCAGAAATAACGGAAAAAATACAAACCAAAAAACTATTTATTATACTTATTAAAAAATTAAATAATAATTAAAATGGATTACAATTGAAAAAATTTGTTTAATTATAGATAATAGTCTCATAAAAAAACAATTAATTCAAATTTTGATTAACTCTTTCATTCAAGAAAAATTTTTTTCTTTATAAATTTAAATTATTATATTTTTTGTATTATTAAAATAAAAATAAATTTTTTTTTTAAAAAAAATAAAATACTAAAATTAAATTATTTTCTTAAAGAATAAATAATCATCCATCATAATATAAAACCCTTGTTTTTTATAATTATCAATAAAATTTTAATAAAAAAAATTATTTTTCATATTAAATATATAAATCCATAACTTTTTTTCATTAAACAATAAAATAGTTAAAGTAATTTAAAATAATTAATTTAAAAAAAATGCAGGAACATAAAGTAATATTTTTATATGCAAAAACACCTCAGAATTTAATAACAGAAAATGATTTTTCAATAGATTCAACTTTTGGAAAATTTAAATGTGAGAAAAAAATAGAAAAAGAAAATAAAAATTCAATAATTTTATTATTATCATCATCATTTAATCCAGATAAATTAAATTCAAATAAAACTTATAAAATAATGTTACAAAAAAAATTTCCATCAAATGAATTTAAGGTATTTAAAGGTGAAAATTTTTTATTTAATATAATTTTTCAATCTAAAATATCTTCTGGATATATTATATGGGGTCAAAAAGAAGAAAAACCTCCAGAAATAATTTTATTAAATGATAGAGAACAATATAATTATTTTAGTAAAGATTATATTAAAGAAAAAAATTTACAAAAATGTCCTGCAAAAGAAGCTTTAAATAGGGATGTTTCTAAATTATTTCAAAACAATCCTTATGATTTAGCTTTTTATTTGGATGTATTTAAAGATATTTATACATCTAAATTTATAAAAAATATATTGGCTTATTTTAAATTTGAAAAAATTATACTTCCTGAAAATTTAAATCCTAATACTCATTCTGCTGTAATGAAATTAATTTTAAAAAATGGAAATAAAATAATTGATAAAGTTCAAGGAAAAAAAAAATTATTTGCAGAAAAATTATATATTTTTCTTCTTTATTATTTTTATCATTTTGTGCCTAATTTATTAAATGATATGTTAAAACAAGGAAAAGGTGAATGTGATATTGATTTTTATGATTTATTTATAGAAAATGAAAAACAATTTAAATCGAATGATAAATCTTTAAATATAATTTTTCAATATATTAAAAGAGTAGATGATATAATTTGTTTAATGAAAAAATATTCAAATTTTTATAATTGTATAAAAATAATTCATGATAATTTAGAAAAAATAAGTGAATTATGTGAAAAAGAAAAAAAGAATTTAGATATTAAAGATATTCCTAACAATCCAGAAGAAGAAAAATTAAATGAAATTATTTCAAATATAACAGATATTAAAGATATGGAAAATGAAAAACATATAAAAATATTATCTCTTAATATAAATTTTTGGGAAACAATAATATTAAATTGTGGTAATGAAGAAAATAGTTTAGAAAAATTAATGGAATTAATTTCAGAAAATGAAGATGAAAAAACTAAAAATGATTTAAAACCTTTATTTGAAAATAAACAACATGAAATATGTCAAAAAAAAATTATTCAAAGTAAAGAAAAAAATACAGAAATTTTAGAATGGATTAATAGAGATCCTATATTTAAAATGAAAAAAGGAACAGAAGATGAAAAAAAAAATATTGATATAATATTAGAAAAAATTGATTTTGAAGAATTAAATAAAAAAGAAGATATTAAATCATTTTTTGATATTTTAAATGAATTAAAATTAAAAGAAATTTTACCTAATAATATTTATATAAATTTTTGTAATGGATTAATTGATAAAATTAAAAAATTTGAAAATTTTAATTTTATTTTTGAATTTATTAATTTTAAAGATAAAGAATGGAAAATATTAAATAATGTTCAAAAGAAATATTTAGAATTATTAAATATAACAAAAAGTCAAAATGATAATTTTAAAGGAATAACAAATAAATATTTAAGAAAAAATATGGAAATAGGATATATAAATGAAATTGAAGAAATATTATCAAAAATTGAAGAAATATTTGATAAAGAAAATATAAAAATATTATATATGAATTTTATAGAAATATTTATTGAAAATGAAAAAATTACATCAAGATTAGTAAAATATTTTAGTGGAGATTTAAAAAATGCAACAGATGCAACAATTAAAGTATTATTAAGTGGAATTAAAAATGAAAATGCTTTAAAACAACTTTTTAAAAATTTTAAAGATTTATCTTTTTCTGAAAATGAATTTTTTCAAAAAGAAGAAAGTGAAAAAATAAAAATTTTTAAATCAATTAAAGATTTTGGTTATATTAGTTATTTAAATAATACTGAATATTATAAAATAATTTGTCAAGTTTCTGATTCAATTATTAAAAAATTAAGTGAATATGATTTTAATTTAGAAATTGCAAATGATATAAAAAATATAGGAAAAGAATTTAAAGAAAGATTAGAATTAATAAATTTTCAAAATGAAGTTAATATTTATGATTCATTAATAGAAAAAATTAATAATTGTTTAGATTGGGAAAATAAAATTTCAGAAATAAAAAAATTTGCAAACTTTTTTTTATCAAAAGATCAACAAATAAAAAAAAAAATTGATGAAATAAGTAAAGATTTTCATCAACAAAATTTAAATGAAATTTTTAAAAAAGAAGAAGGAATTAAAAATATTATAAATGATTATTATGAACAATCAAAAAAAGTAAATGAATTACATCAAAGTGAATTTTTTAATACTTTATATAAAAAATATAAAGAAGATGATGAAAAAGATCCTTTATCATATGCAATAGAAGATTTTGAAACTTTAGAATATTTATTTGATGATAAACAATTTTCAGAAATAAAAAAAAAAATATTTGATTTAATTTTAAAAGAAATAAAATCAAAAGAATTTTTAGAAAAAGAATTTAATTTTTTAAAAAGACACTTTAAAAAAGAAGATTTAGATACATCATTGATTGAAGGACAATTAATGATACTTTCATCAAAAAATAAAATGATAAAATCAATAGATGGAATTTTATTAATAATAGATGAATTAGGAGTTAATCAAGGAGATTTTTATAATGAATTAAAAAATACTAAAATTGATTTAGAAAATAATAATGAAGTTGATGATTTAAGAAAAAATATAGAATTTTTAAATAAAAATAAAATAGAAATAAATAAAAATTATATTATAATAATAAATCAAATCACAGAAAAAGTAGAATTAATAAAATTTTTAAAAGATAAAGATGAAAATGGTTTAAGAAATTTAGCAGAATTTGTCGGAGAGGATGATAATAGTTCTCTTAAAGTAAATGATATACAAGATTTTTTAAAATGTGTAAATTTTATAAATGATTTAAAATCTTTTAAAAATGAAAAAGATGAATCATTTTTTAAAAAATTAATTGAATTATGTAATGATGAAAAATATAGAAATATTGAAGCTTATTTAGAAAATATAAATAAAAATTTTTATGAAATAAAAGATTTATATAATAAAAATATTGATAAATCAGAATTTACAAAACAAAAAATAAAAGATTTATATGCAAATTCAACCTTTAAAATAAATAATTCAAATGGAATTTTTTCGTGTATAGTTTTATATTCAAAAGGTTTAAGTAAAAAAATATTATATGATGAAGTTCTTGAAGTTAGAGATAGATCTTTATTAAAAAAAAAAGATGAAGATGAAAAAGGTGAAAAATTTTATGAAATAGCACAATCATTTTCAAATATAATAAGTGAAATAGATACATTAATTGATTATATAAATGAAGTTTCTGAAAGAGGTTATCCTGAAGATATTTCATATTATATAACTATTATAAATGGAAAAATGAATATTATAATACCAAGTGAAAAAAATGATAAAAAAGAAAAAAAAATTGAGGATATAAAAAAGAATTTATTTAAAGTTTTAAAATCTCAAATTATTGAAAAAGGAAAAGCTTATATGAATAATTCTATTACTAGATTTTTATATGGAAGACATTTTTATATTTTTACAAAATATTTAAGATTTAGAGAAATTGATATTTCTAATATTTTAAAATATATTACAAATAATAATTGTAATAATAAAGTTGAGAATTTTAATTATCTTAGAGATAAGAACAATAATCCAATGATAGATTCAATTAATAATTCAACTAATTATTTAATAGAATTATTGAAAGAAAATAATATAACAGAAGAAGATATTTTTAAACAAAATATTATAAAAAATGGAAATTACACTAAATTAAAAAGTTATTATTCTCATAAAGATAATATACCTCAAAATATAATAAAAATATATCAAAATTTAACAGGAAATCCTCCTTTAGCACAAACAATTCTTTTATGCAGTAATTTAACTTCAAATGATGAAATAATAGCATTTATGTATAAAGCTATTTTATGTAAATATAATGTTCTTTTTGCAATTGTAAAATTTGAAATTTTAGAAATTGAAAAAAAACAAACAATACTTGAATTATTAAATAAATTATATAATGAAAATTATAAAACAATAAAATCTTGTTTTGTATTTATTTATAGTGATAAAAATTCTGATTTTATGCAAGATATTTTTAAAAGACCAAATCATCAAAATTTAGATTTAAAAGATAATATAAATATTAATGATATTCAATTAAATGATGATACTGTTGAAATTTATTATTCTGATGCTTGTGGAGTTGGAAAATCTAATTTAATAAAAAATAAAATTAAAGAATCTAAAAAAGAATATAAATATTTTCCAATTGGAGGTGAATTTACAATATTAAGTTTAATTGAAAGATTAAATAAATTAAATTTAAATGAAAATTCAATTATACATTTAGATTTATATGATACAAAAAAAATTGATTTAATGAAAGATTTTTTATTTTCATTTTTAATTACTAAAATATATTCTTATGGTGAAAATTTGTTTTATTTAGGAAATAAAATAGAAATTAAAGTTGAAATACCTTTTGGATTTGTTGATTTTTTTCAAAAATTTCCAATTTTAAAATTATTTAAAAAAAAAATATTAACTTCAATAAAAGAAATACCTCCTTTAATAATTGAAAATGAAGAGAATTCAAATATTCAAATAACATGTAATTATTTAAAATTATTAAAAGAAAAACAAATAAGTGAAAATAATCTTCATATAAAAAAAATATCAGAAACAAAATTTGAACCTTCAATAGAAGCAATTCAATTAGATCAAAAAATATGTGATAATTTAATTAAAGAATATTTTACAATTGAAAATCCAACTTTTTATCAAATAACATCTTTTATAAATATAATAGCAAGTCAATTAAAAAAATTTACAAATAATTATTATTTACAAGTTTCAATATTAAAAGAAAATGGAAAATTAAAAAATCAAAATGATTTAAATTTAATAAGAGAATTTTTAATAGATGCTTTAATAAAAAATACAATGCATTTTACAAAAGGAGCTTATAGTAATTTAATAAAAAGTCAAGAAACTGCACAAGAAATTCAAAAAAATGATGATAATAATTATGATGAAGATGAAATATTAAAAAATGCAATTGAAAGTTTAAAAAATAAAGAAAGTATTTCATATAAACAAATAAAACCAAGTTTAATATTTTCTAATTTAGATGGTTGTTCATTAAGTATAATAACAAATTCTGAAGAAAAATCAGATGAATATAATTTATTAAAAAAATTATATAATTCAGATTCAGATAATAATAAAAGAAAATTAATAAATTACCAAAATTTATCTTCAGATGAATTTTTACCAGAATTAAAAAAAGTATTAAATTTAAAAAATGAAGTAGATAAAGAAACAACTTTAAAATGGAAAGAAGAAATAGAGGAAAATGGAGAAAAAAAAATAATAGAAAAAACAAGAATATTAAAATCAATAAAAGAAATAGTAGGATCATATGTATTTACAGCAGATAATTTTATAAAATTAATATTAGTGTTATTTAGAATAGAAGCAAATATTCCTGTTATTATGATGGGAGAAACAGGATGTGGAAAAACTTCATTAATAAGAATAATGGCACAATTATTAGAAAATAATATGAAAATATTAAATATTCATGCTGGAGTAAATGATAATGATATCATGGATTTTATGAAGGGAAAAACAAAAGATAATGATCAAATGTTATTAGATTTAGAATCTGAAAATAAAAGAAAAGAAAAAATTGAAAAAGAAAAAGAAAATTTAGAAAAATTAGAAGAAGCTATTATTGCAATTGAAGAAGAAACAACTAAACTTCCAAATGAAAGTGATGATGAATTTTCAATGAGAAAAGTAAAAGAAATGAATGAAATAAAAAAAAATTATGAAAATTTAAAAAAGAAAAATTTAGAAGAAGAAGAATTTACTGAAGGTAAATCTAAAATATGGGTATTTTTAGATGAAATAAATACATGTGATTCAATGGGATTAATAAGTGAAATGATGTGTAAACATACAATTAATGGAATTCCAATATTAAAAAATGTTACATTTATTGCTGCTTGTAATCCTTATAGAACATTTACTAATAAACCACAAGTTTCTGGTTTAGTTTTAAGAGAAGAAAAAAAAATATTAAATTTAGTTTATACTGTAAATCCTCTTCCTCATTGTTTATTAAATTTTATTTTTGATTTTGGTTCTTTAACTAAAGAAGATGAAAAAAGATATATTGAAAGTATGGTTTCAAAAACAATTTCAAATACTTATGGTGACAATATTAAACCAAATGATTATAAATATATTAAAAATTTAGCTGTTTCAGCTATTATTGAAAGTCAAAATTTTATAAGAGATAAAAACGATGTTTCTGCAGTTTCATTAAGAGAAATAAGAAGATTTAGTATATTCTTTGAATTTTTCTATAAATATACAATAGATAAAAAAAATCATCCAGATCCAAATATATATATGGAATATCAAAGTTTAACAGATCAAGAAATTGGTTTAAGAATAATAAATTTATGTATATATATGTGTTATTATCTTAGAATAGCAGATAAAACTTTAAGATTAGAATTTCTAGGAATGATAGAAAAAATATTTAAACAAAATTTTGAAAATATTCCTGAATTTGAACAGAATTATATAATAAGTAATATAAAATTAGATTCTGGAATAGCAAAAAATAAAGCATTATTAGAAAATATATTTACATTATTTATATGTATAAATACACAAGTTCCAGTATTTATATGTGGAAAACCAGGATGTAGTAAATCATTAAGTGTACAATTAATATTTAAATCAATGAAAGGTGAAAATTCAGAATATCCATTATTTAAAACATTACCAAAATTAATAATGAATTCCTATCAAGGAGCAAAAACAAGTACTTCAAAAGGAGTATTAAAAATATTTCAAAAAGCAAGAGATGTAATTAGAAATATGAAAAATAGAGAAGAAAAAGATCAAGAAAAAATAATATCTATGATATATTTTGATGAAATGGGTTTAGCAGAAATTTCACCAAATAATCCTTTAAAAGTAATTCATTCTCAATTAGAATATGATGAAAATATTGATAAAATATCATTTGTTGGAGTTTCAAATTGGACTCTTGATGCAAGTAAAATGAATAGAGGTATTTATTTAGCAATTCCAGAACCACAAGAAGATGATTTACAAGAAACTGCTTTAACTATTGCTGAATCTTATGATAATTCTATTAAAGATAATTATCAAGATTTTTTCCAAAATTTAGCTTCCACTTATTTCAATTATAAAAATAAATTAAAAGAAATTCCTAAATTTCAAGATTTTCATGGTTCTAGAGATTTCTATACTTTAATTAAAGATTCTGTTAAATTAATTCAAAATAATATTAATCAAGAAATGATTGAACAAATTGGAGAACAAGCTTTAGAAAAAAATTTTGGAGGTTTACCTTATGCTGATAAAAATAATCATAATTCTATTTATGTTATTAGACAATTTTATAAAGAAAAATATGGAAATATTAAAGTTACTTCTGAATATAATGTTATGGAATGTATTAAAAATAATATTAATGATAAAGATGGAAGATATTTATTAGTTATTTCTAAAAGTTCTATTGCTCCTTATTTAATTAGTAATATTATGGAAGATTTAAAAAAAGAATATATTTTTTATTTAGGTTCTCAATTTGAAAGTGATAAATATGAAGAATTTTATTCTGTTAAAATTTTAAATAAAATTTTATTATGTATGGAACAAGGAAAAGTATTAATATTAAAAGATTTAGAATTAATTTATCCTTCATTATATGATTTATTTAATCAAAATTTTACAGTTGTTTCAGAAAAAAATTTTGCAAGAATTGCATTAGGTTCTTCTAATAATTCTATTTCTTATGTTCATCCTAATTTTAAATGTATAATATTAGTTGATGAAAAAGAAATTGAAAAAGAAGAAGCTCCATTTTTAAATAGATTTGAAAAACATATTGTTACTTTTGAATCCTTACTTAAAAAAGAAGAAAGAAATATTTCTCAAAATATTGTAAATATGTTAAAAGATATTATTACTTTATCTAATGATTCTTCTCCTAAATATAAATTTGATTTAGAAAAACAATTTATTAATTGTGATATTGAAGAAATTCAAGGTTTAGTTTATTCTTCTTTAAGAAAAAAAGTTAAAAAAGAAAATTTACAAGAAGAAGTTTTAAAAAAAATTGTTCCTACTTTTTCTCAAGATATTTTAGTTTCTATTAAAACTTCTAATTTTCAAAATAAATATCCTGGAGTAATTGAAAATATTTTTAAATTTTATAAAGAAGGTGAACATACAAATTTATCTAATTTCTTAGAAAAAACTACAAATTACAAAAATGTAATTTATACTTTTTCTAATATTCATGAAGAAATTATAATTAAAAATAAAAATAATGGAAAAGATATTAAAAATGAGAAATTTAATATAACAATTGATTCAGAATCAATAAATAAAATTTTAGTTTCTTCATTAAAAACAGAAAGTGATTTTGAAGAAAGATTAAGAAAATTTTATGATAATATCAAATCAAAAGTTTTAATTTTGCAATTTTTACCAAATGAAACAAATAAAATGAATTTATTAAAATTTGCAATTGAAAATGATGAAAAAGATAGAAAGAAAAAAAAAAAAGATAAATTATTTATTTTTTTAGTTTATTTATATAGAATAGAAAAACCAGTAATATTAAATAATCAACAATTAATGAGAATGAGAATGCAACAAAGAAATAAAAATCCTGAACAATTAAGAAGAGAAAAGGAAGAAAAAAACAAAGAAGAAATTGCAAGAAATAGGAAAATTATTCAAAATCAAAATTTAATTTCTCATTTATCTGATTTTAATCAAATTTTTATTGATAATTTAAATGGAATTAATCTATCAATTGATAATATTTTAAATATTTCAAATGAAGATATATTCAAAAATAAAATTTTAATTGATTTAGATGAACAAATTAAACAAAATACTTTTAATTCTTTTTCTTCAATTAGATATATTTTTAAAAATAAAATTGGAAATTTAGAGAATGAGAAATATCAAAAAGAAATTACTGAAAAAATAAATAAAAATGAAGAATTTAAAAATAGAATTAAAAATTCAATTAATAAAGAAATTAAAAAAGCAGAATTTGTATATTATACTTTAATAAAAGATCCTCATGGAATACAAAAAGATGATATAGATTTAATTTCTTCTTTAAAAAAATATCAAATATATCTTATAAGATTATATTTAATAAAAATTATAGTTAAATGTGAAAGAGAACATGTATTATCATTTTTATTAGAAGAAAAAAATTTAGAAAATGAAATTTTAAAAAGAATATTTGATAATTATTTTGAAAATATGGATTTGAGTGAAGAAAAACCTAATTTAGAAATGAATGGTAATGAAATTGAAGTTCTTTTTGGAATTAAAATTCCTGGAATTAAACCAATTTTAGAAAAAATTTTATTATATGTTAATGAATTAAAAGATGAATTTTTCCTTAATGAAGAAAATATAAGAAATAATAAACATGAAGGAGAAGAATTAATAAAAGATAAAGATAATTATAAAACTAAACAGGACAATATTATTAATAAAATAATTGGAGAATTTAGAAAATATAAATTATTTTTAGATTTAGAAGAAATAGAAAATAATAACAATTTAAATGATGAGATTATTAATTATATTATAGAAGATTATTTCATTATATATTTAGGAATGAAATTTAATTGCGATTATTTATATTTACAAAAAGTATTACATTTAATAATTAAATTAAGATTTGGAGATGAAAAAAAAAAATTATTAAAACATATTTCGAGTATTATAGTATATTTAGAGGGTAATTCAAAGTATATTTATATCATATTAGAAATGTTTAATATGATATTTGAATATAAGAAAAATCATTATGAATTAATTGAAAAAATCATACAAGAAAATAAAATTAATTATGAAATTTCTGAAAGAAATCCAGAATGTAAAAAGGAAGTGAATTATGCTTTTTATATAATATTTGAAGCTATTATTCAACCTATTTTTAATATAGAATTTTTTGCTGATATTGAACAAGTAATTTATTATGATTTTGTGAGAAAGTGTAATAATATTCTTCAAAATGCTAATATAGTTGAAATGAATTTAAGATTATTTTCTAAATCAATTTTCCAATTAAAAATTTTTGTTAAAGTTGGAGAATATCTTTTTGAAAACAGTGAAAATAATGAAAAAGGTGAAAATGATTTTGAAGGATTCAAAAAATTTATTGATTTATTAAAAAATG
Source organism: Isotricha sp. YL-2021b (assembly GCA_023805745.1). NCBI lineage: Eukaryota > Ciliophora > Litostomatea > Vestibuliferida > Isotrichidae > Isotricha > Isotricha sp. YL-2021b. The sequence goes on along the minus strand of JAJJKW010002039.1, from coordinate 4,689 downwards.
AAATTGATATTTTAAATCAAAATAATGAAAATCAAAATATTGAAAAAATGGTAAATATTTTAGAAGAAGAATATAAATTATTAAAAAATAAATTTAAGGGTAAAAAAAATGAATTAATTTTAGGAGTTTTTGGAATTAAATTAGCACAAATTCAAAATATTGAATATCATAAAAAAATATTACAAATAGTTCTTTCAGAAAAAGAATTTATTTTAAAAGGACAATCCATTTTTAGTATAATTCTTGATAAAAATTTAATAAGTCCAAAAATAGGAAATGAAGAAAATAAAGAAGAATTAAAAGAAAAATTCTTAAGTTTTACAAACAAAGAAAATGGTTTATTTGAAATTTTTGAAAAAGAAAAAAACCTTGAAAATAACACAATAATTGATGAAATATTATTATATTTATTTGAATCATATATTAATACATATTTTGATTCAATTCAAGGAAAAGATGAATTTATTATAAAACAAACATTATTTGGTTTATCTTTAGATTATTTAGATAAAAGTTTAATTTTTATTGATTCAGTTTTAAAAAAAAATGAAAATATTTTATATCAACATTTAGGATTTTTATTATCTGTTGCTTATATAAAATGTTATTTAGTAAGAATGATTAATATTATAACTGATAATAAGAAATTACAAATTGCTGGAGATTTAAGAATGATAATGAAGATAATTGAAGGACCTGAAAAAAATAAATTTAGATATGTTATAAAACTTTATATATTAAAATTAATAAGAAATAAGACAATTGATTATGAATCATTTCTAAAATATGATTTTCAAAAATTACAAATTGAATTTATAAATAATAAAGAAGAATTTAAGTTTGAAGAAACTATTGAAAATAGTTTAGATTATTTTTTCCTTCCTCTTGATTGTATTGAAAAATTTGATGAATCTTTTACAATATTTTTCAAAACTACTGACAATAATTTTACTACAGATAAAGAATATTTTATTTCTTTAATAAAAGATCAAAAGGGAGGATTTGATATTTTTATATCTCATATAATAAATAAATTAGTATCAAATTACACTAGAGACAATTATATTCAAAATAATAAACAATTATTAAATAATTTTTCAAATTGGATTTTAGAAATTTTAAATAACATTCAATCTCCAGAAATTTTAAAAATATTTATTGAATTATTTACAAACTCAGACAAATACCTTCAAACTCTTTCTCCAAATATACCAAAAATTCAAATAAATGACTATGAAATATTTTTATTTTCTTTTAGATTAATATCAAATTGTTTATTATCAGGAGAAAATAATTTTTATAGAAATTTATTATCTCAAAATATATTAAATTACATAAAAGAAAATTACATTCCAGGAGATGAGCCAAATGAAAGTCTTTTAATAAATTCAGCAAAAGAAATAGAAAAATTTTTGCAAACTACACCAGATGTAGGAAATTATATGCCAGCAGCATATATATGTTCATGTGGACAATGGTATGATGTTGCTTATTGTGGTTTTCCTACTATAGAATCAATATGTTTTAATTGTAGAGAAAAAATCGGAGGACAAGGTCATCATCCTGTTAATAGAGAAGGTCATTTTAGAATTTTTAAAAATGAATCTCAACAAAATAGTGTTATGAATTCTGTCAAAAGTTGGTTTGTTGGAAAAGTTTATAGATATAAAACTCTACAAGTTTTAAATAAAGAATTAGAAGATTTTGTTAAAGAAGAACATAAAGGAATTAAAAAAGTTTCTATTGAATTTTTTAATAATGAAAAAAAAGATATTAGAATTTTAAATCAAATTTCTTATAGAATTTTATCTTTTATTTTCTTTTCTTATTTATTTTATTCAAAAGTTTTAGGATATATTGATGAAAATACTATAATGAATAATTTACTTCCTTCAAATTCAAAATCTCTTTATGATATAATTATAAAATCATGGAAATATTTAGAAAATGCTTTAAAAGCAAAAGGTATAAATGAAATTCAAATATTTTTACATTTAATTTTTCCTAAATTAATAGAAATATTAAAATCAATTCCAAAAATTGAAACAGCAGAAATTAGAAAAGATTTAGAAAAAAGAGTGACAGATTTAGTTGATGAATATATTAAAATATATAATGAAAAGAAAGAAGAGTATATAAAATATAATAATAAATTCACTAAATCTGATATTGGATCAATGAGATCTATTTTACAAGAATTATTTTCACCTTCATTATATAGAATAGAACAATTTCCTTTTTTAAAATATTTTATGCTTACAAATTATCCTTCAAAAATTAATTTAGAAGAAATATTAAAAACATTACCTAATTATAATCAAAAATATCCAATTTTAACAAATTTATTAAGTGATGAAGGAGAAGTTGAATGTCTTCAAAATTTATCAAAAATAAATCCTTTCTCAAATAGTATGCTTGAGAATTATTCATATAAAATAACAAGAGATAAAGCAAAAGAATTGAAAATAGGAGAAGAATTAAGAAAATTAAATAATAAAATATTAAATAAACAATTTGATAATTTTAAAGAAGGATGGAAAAATTTTTGTGATTTTTTAAATGAAAAACAGAATGGTCCAAGAAAAGAAGAATTTTTATTAAAATATCGTTGTCGTCCACCAATGGAACCAAAATATATAAATGAAACAAATCCAATTGCAGATGTATTAAATGATGATGGAGAACATCTTTTTGGAATGAATTTAGCAGCAGCTTATCAAAAATTTATAGATTGGCAAACTAAAATTTTAGGTAATATTATTTCAAGTAATAGTCAAAATGGTGTTTTATTATATTTTAGAGATCAAATTTCTAAAGAAATTTATGCTCAAGATGCTACTCCAAGTGAAATTATTTCATTTAATTTAAAAACTGAAAATTCTATGTTTAATAATTTAGAAGAAATAATTGCTGCTTTTTCAAAAAGAAATTGTTTAAATAATGATGGAACTATAAATTATACTAATTATAAACTTATTCAATATGATTTTGATTCAATTGAAGAAGAAATTGGAAAAATAATATTACCTGGAAAAAAATCTTTTAAAGCAGATACTCAAAAATTTGTAACTTATGGTTTTGAAGGTTATAGAGGAGGAAATTCTACTGTTATTTCAGATTTTATTAATAAATATAATCAAAAACCTCTTGAAAAAGAAGAAAAAAAGATTTTATTTGACTTTTCTCAAGAAAGAAAAGATTTTAATAATTTTATGTTTTCTCTTCAATTATTAATATTTTATTTAAAAAATGAAAATTATCAATCTGAATTTTCAATTAAAGAAGCAATTGATAATACACCAGATTATGTTAATATTGGAGAAGATTGCAAAGAATTTTTCGAAAATAATCCAGATTTAAAATTAAATATTTTAATTTCTATTTTTGAATATATTGAACTTTTATGTTATCCTCAAATAATTGAAAATGTTAATGATGATTATAAAGTAGATATTGAACAAGAAGAAATAAATAAAATTAATGCATATTTTAATAATGCTGATAATAATCAATTAATTACAAAAACATTAATTGCAACTACAGTTAGAAGATTAATTTCAAGATTTTTAAGTGGAAAAAGAGGTGAAAATGAAATTAAAGAAGATGAAAATTTATTATATTTTCTTCAAGCAAAAGAAGAATTTTGGCCTAAAGAATTATTTAGTAATAATAAATTTGATGAAGAATTTGAAAATATGATTTATTCATTTACTGTTAATGTTAATCAAGCTATCAAATTTTATGAAGTTTTAGGAGGAGATAAAGAATTATTAGGAGATAAAAAAGAATTTACAAAAGAAGAAAAAAAAGAAGAAGAAGAAAAAGAAAAAGAAAAAAATGAAGATTTAGCAGTAGAAAAAGTTATCAGACAAAAAAAAATAAAAAAGAAATTCGGTGGTTATTAATCTTAATTAGTTTATATTAAAAATATTATTTTATTTTGTTTATTTTAATGGATTTTATTATTTAAATCTCTAATTGAAATTATTAAACATTATTTATTTTTGGAATAAAATTGAATTTAAATCTTGAAATTAAGATTCAGAAGATGAAAAATATTTTATAAAAATTTGACATTTTTGGATTAATAAATTTACATAAGAAATATAATTTATAATTTATTCAACAAAAATAAAGGTGTAATTTTTATTCAAAAAAATTTTTATTATTGAATTTAATAATGATATGAAAGAATATGACAGATTAAAATAATATTATTTTTTAAAAAATATAAAAACATTGATTATTAAATTTTAATTGGTTTGGATAAATAATTCCATATCTTAAAAATAGGTTTAATTTGGAAATCTGGAAAAAAAGTTACTCTGCATGTAAATTAAATAATTTGATATATCTGTGCCTAATTCCCGACTTTTGACCCTTGGAAAAGTAAAAAAAACTTTTATTCTCTTGAAAAAAAAGAAATTATTAAATTTTTTGGTTAATAATTTAATAGCAGAAAAAACTTTTGATTATTAGACTTTGTTTAATTTTAAATATTCTATTTTTAATTAGAGTTATATTTTAATATATAAAACCTACAAAAATATTTACTATAAATATGAGATTATATGAATTTTTTCGTTGGAATTGAGTTTATTATTATTTTATTTTTTTAATTACTTTTTAATTTATTTTTTAATAATTTTATTCAATTTTTAATTAAGTTTTTTATATATTGTCTTATTA
>JAJJKW010002038.1:0-16446 GCA_023805745.1 Isotricha sp. YL-2021b | reverse complement strand
TTATAAAGTTACATTAGAAAATTATAGAATAATTCCTCTTCCAAAAAAAATAGAAGAAATGTTAGTAATCCTTTTATTCTTTCATCAAATACAACAATAATATATCAAAAAAATGATATTTACTTACAAAAATTATCCAAAAATAATAAATCATAATATACTAAAATAATAGTTTATATGAGAGATGTTTTTTTTCCTTATACTTATATAATTAAATAATAAAATGAATTATATAATGCTAATATATAAGATTTTAATTGCTTCAATTTCAAATAAGATGTTTACTCTTTTTTATTTCTATTTTTTTTTATTTTAATTAAAATAATTCCCAATTATTAAAAATATTATTTTTGATAATAAATTAAACAAAAGATTACTGGTTTCTATAATTTATTTGATTCATATTAAAATTTTAAGGAAAATATCATATCTGATAATTTAATCAAATTTAAGTTATAATATCTTTACAAAATATCTCATCAATAAAATAATTTGATTCAATCTCATGATTTTTTTGAATATGAAGATGAACTTAAAATTCAAAAAATAATTAATAAAAAATTCAAATGTTATATAATTTTTTTCAAGTTTATGAAGATATTTTAATTTCTTTAAATTCTGATATAATCAAAAATTGTTGCTAATGAATTTTAAGAGCAAGTTTTATTTTATATTTTATTTAATAATTGAAAAACTTTTATTACAAGATTAGACAATTTCACTCTTGTTAGTTAGTTAATAAAATTAATAAAATTATGAAAATAAAAATTTAACATATTAAAAATCAGATAATTAAAGAAATTTTTTATCAAATATTTAATTTATTAAAACAATTTAGAAAATAAATATTTTAATTTATTTATTTATTTAATATTATATTAATCTAACTTATTTTTTTTTTCTTTTTTCTTTTTTTTTTTACTTTTTCTTTTTATTTTTTCCTTTTCTATTTGTTTTTCCTTATTTTCTTTTTTTTTTTTCTTTTTCTAAATAAATATTTTTATTATCATAAATACTTATTAAAAAAAATTAGATAATAAATTAATCTCTTATCTACACAATCTTATTCAGATAAATAATTGCTTTAAAATTTATATTAATTATAAATTAAATTCCTTATTTATTCTATTATAACTTATTGAGATTATATTTTCAAAGTTTAAATATATTTTGAAATAGGATTAATTAGAATTAATTTTAGTGAAAAAATAAATTAAAAAAATGAAGATTTTTTTTTTAATCACCCTTTTATCAACATTTTTCAAAAAAATATTTTCATATAATGCAACTATAACTTCTCATGAAAAATTTACTCTTTCATTAAACAATTCTTATATAATATATAAATATAATTTTTCTTCAAAATTCATGGATAATACATTGATAATTTTCTGTGAAAATGCAACAAAACATAAAGGTATATTATATTACTATGATAAAGAATCATTAATTAAAAAAAATCCTTTGGAACCTTTAAAATTCTTGAATGCTAATAAGACTTTTAATTTCCTTGAAAATTATAAGTTTCAAATAAATAATATGAACCCTGGAACTTCTTTTTTTCTCTTTTCATCTTCAAATGATAGTGCATTTAACGATATTTGTAAAATTATTGTTTTTGAAGAAGAATATAAAATAAATTCTTATACATTTTATGATTCTTTTATCACAGATAATAAATTTTCTTTGAAATTTATTGTAAGTTCATATTATAGAATACAAATTGGAAAAGTTGAAGAGACTCCTCAATTTGAAATGATTGTTAAAAATCTAACAAATGATAGAATTATTTATAATTCAGATAATTCATCTAATGATTTAAATTATTACACAGAAAATGAAGAATATTTGGTTGAATTTAATATTTATAATAATTATAATCAAATTTCAAAAATTAAAATTTCTTTTAGGAAAAATAGATATAAATATGCTAATGTTTTAAACTTTGGTGATGTAAATTCTGTTCCCCTTCATTCTAATGAAAGTGTAGGAATACAAAATTACTTTATTGATCTTGATGATTATCTTGTTGGAGAAACTTTGAAATTAAAATTTAATAATTATTTTTCTAATAGAATTTCTGTCAATGGGATTTTTTATACAAAAAATCAATTAGATCTAAATAAAAAGCTTGAAGAAAATAATTTTTATGTTGAAAGTAATATTACATTAAATATAACAGAAAACTATATTACTTTTGTAAAAACTAATGATAGTCAAAAATCTTTTATTTTACAAGTCCAATTAATTTCAAGAGATTATTCTACGGAATTATTTTATATTGAATTACAATTATTACCAAAACTAATTTCTCCATATTCTAAAAAAACTTATTATGTAGGATTAATAAATCCTTTTTATATTGACGAATCATCTTTCACAGATGATTCTCAATATCTTTTATTATATATTAATAAAACAAGAAGCTTTAATTTTTCAAAAGAAATAATTCCTTTTTATAGAGAGGTTAATTTAATTATTTTAACAAAACAAAATGTTATGGATATTCCAGAAAGAAAATTAATAATAGAATTTGAAAAAGATTATTTTTTTTTTGAATTTATGTTTAAAACTGATGTTAATTTATATTATTTTACTTCTTTTCCAACTAATTTAGAAATAAAATTCTTAAATATTTTTATTGAAACTTATATTATTTTTTATACTCAATTGTTTGAAAAGAATATAGCAAATATTCATTCAAAATATGGATTTTCACATTTTTATATTATCAATAATTATTCATCAATCAATGATATTTTTCAATTAAATTACACTAAAACTTTATACAATCATATTATTTATGGGAGAAAAATAGATAACGCAAATCAATATATTATTAAAATAAAAATATGGAAACCTGATATAATATTATTTCAAAATTATTTATATAAAACAAACAATATAATTAATATTTATGAATCACCTTCATTTTCATTATATGGCTATAAAGATTATAAAACTATTTCACAAAATTTATCTACTTCTTTTAGAATTAATTTATTTTCAAATTTAACTGATGTTGAAACTTATATAAATGTCACAAATAAGAAATATATATTAAATAAATCTAATAATTTTATAAATGGGGAATTTTCTAACAATTTTTTTGTTGATTTAATTCATAATCCTAGGAATGCTATACTGATAGTTTATTTTCCTATTGATTTACTTACCAAAAATTATATATTAATTAACTATTCAATGAAAAATATAAATAATATAAATCGTTATTTAATATTTCAATTTGATAATGATTTTTATTCTTTTGCAAATTTAAAAATTTATTCAAATATTAGTAATGAAAATAGTGTTTCAATTTTTAGATATAATAGAGATAATATCAATGATATCATACAAAATAAAAGTTATTATTTTGATTTTTGTCAATTTTATGATTTAAAATATCAAAATATATCTTTAGATTTAGATAGACCAATATTTTCTCATAGTTTAGACAGAAAACCTTATATTAGTGTTTTAAAGGATTCTAATAATATATTTTTTGATTTTCAATTTTTTAATTTAAATAATATATATTCTTATGTAAAATATTCAGCATTTATTGATAGAAATAATTCAAAATTCCTTATATATCAATATAATAATAATCCTGAAAATGGCAAAGGAGAAATTTTTATTGAATTTTTTGATGTTATAAATGATGATATAGATTTATATATTTATAGAGAAAAAAAATATATTGAATTTTCAAATGATACTCAATTTGAGAATTATATTAAAAAGATAAAATTAATAGGTAAAAAAAGAATAATATTAAATGAAACAATAATGGACTTTTATGATAAAGGGCTTTTTTACTTTGTATTTTCTGTTTCTGATTTTTCAAAAGAAAAGTTTGAATTTAGTTTACAAGTATATAATCCAGAAGAATATTTTATAATTGAAAAAGAAAAATTTGTTACAACAATTCTAATTAATGATAAAAATAAAAATTTATTTTTTCAAATTCCAAAAAATAATATTAAAAAATATTTAAAGTATGAATGGTATAATAGTAATCAAAATGTGAATATTTCTTTATTCATTAATTCATATTTTGATTCTTTTGGAACAACTAATTATTCTTTTGTCAAATTAAATAATGATAGTTCTACTTTGATTCAATTATCTATAATATGTAATAATAATTCTGAATCATTATTATACTTTTCTTTGAAACTTTTAAATGAAGCATTTATATATAAATTAGAAAATAATGGTATTTTAGAATTAAATGTTTTAGCTCCTCAAATTATTTATATTTTAAATAATATCTCAGATGAAGGATTTGGGGAAACACTTTATTTTAGTTTTCATGGTGATTTTGAAAACAATCCAAAAGTAAAATTCTTAGATAATATAATCAATTTACCTAAAGGATTAGAAGAATTTGATGAAGAAATGAAAATAATAAATAATTATTATACTTGTGTTAAGAGAAATACAAGTTTTGTTTTAATTGGAATTGATGTTCCATTTAAACAATGGCAATATTTTTATTTTAAAAAAAATTATCCTCGAATTTTTATTCAATCAAATTATTCTAGACAATTTTCAGGAAATATAAGCAAATCATTTTATATTAATAAAGATTCCTTTAATAATTCAAATACCAAAATTTTATTATATTCAACTCAAATTAATTCAATAATATTTGATAAAGATAAATATTCTAATCTATTTTATAATAATTTTACGAATATTTATTTAATTACATTTGAGATGATAAATGAAGTTAATGAATTTACATTTCAAATATTTCAAAATTTTTTTGAAATTAGATATTTTGATAATAATAATGATATTTATTATAATTTTAAGAAATCTAGACTAGATTTAAATAAAATCAATATTCAAATTAATGATTTATCAAAAAAAACATATTTTATGTCTCAATTTGAGGGTTTTGAAAAAAATATAATATTATATATTAAAAATCTAGTTAATGAAAAATGTGAATATTATTATAAAACATCTCCTTTAAACCTCAGAAATATTGATGATTTATTTGATATTTCTTCTTCTTTTCAATATAATTATCCATATAATATTAGTACTCATTTTGATTTTGTTGAAATAAAATGTTCTGTTCCCTCTGAAATTGAAATTGATTATTTTAAAATTCAAAAAAATGGAGAAATTACATTTAATAAAGGTTCATTAATTCCATTTTTTATTGATTCATATGAAAAAAATATTTTTTATATTTCTAACAGTTCTCAAATTTTAAAAGAATCTTTTGAAATACAATTAAATTTAGTTACACACAAATCTGAAGAATTAGTTATAGAAATAAATTTCAATAATGAAAGAATTATTTTAAATAATTCAAATTCAACAAAAAATCTAAAGATTAATAAATTAGTTGAAAAAGAGATAAATTTTCTTAATTACAATCATAATAAATATCTTATTTTTTTCTCAATTGCAAATTCATATAAAACAATAAATATAAATAAAAAAGAAATTGATAATGAATTTGAAAATAAATATAATGTTTTTGTCTTTCCAATTGAATATTTATCAAAAAATTCTTTTGCTAATATTCATATTAAAAATACTCTTGAAGAAATAAGGGAAATTTATTATGAAATAAAATATGGAAACATCACTGAAATAACTTTTAATAAAGAAAAGTATATAACAATTGAAGGAAATAAACATCATATTATTTCAATTGAAAATAACATAACAATATTTAATCCAAAACAAAATATTTCTTATTTTGTTCCTATTTATATTACCAATATAAATGGTTTGAAATATTCTTCTAATATTTTTACGTATAATAAAACAAATTCATATGAGATAGTAAATTTAAATATGGATAATTATATTATTTACTCCTTTGACAATAAAATATTATCTGATGAATTTAAAGGAGAAATAATTTTTAATTTTGACTTAGATATAACCCAAAAAAATGATGGAATAATTTATATTTATAAAAATATATCGGAAATTGCTCTTAATAATGATTCTTTTGTTAATTATGAAAACATTATAAATATAACTAGTGATAATCGATTATATTATTTTAATCCTAGAAACAATTTTTCAAATTTTTATTTTGTTTTTCAAAAACGAAAAATTATTCCTAATAAAGTTCAAATTTATAATCCTTCAATTCCAATTGAAATTGATTTAGAATCTCCATCATATGGTTATTATTATGGTTATTATTATGGATTAACTTATCAAATATTTTATATTAAGAATAGAAATTTTAAAGATAAATATCTCCATTATCAACTTAGAAATACTCAATCTGAGATTAAAGTTGAAATAAGAAATTTCAATTTAAGTGAACAATTGGAAATCTCAGATTATCATACAACATATTCAAACTCTTTTAAAATTTTAACTAATAATGAATATTATCTTATAATTGAAAGAAAAACATTAAATGAACAATTAAGTAATTTAGAATATTTATTTTATTGTTCTAATGAAAATAAAGTCTTTCCTTTTATTGAGAGAAATATAACAAAAAAATATCCAATTTTATTTGAGCAAAAACTTTATTTTTATATAAATATTTCAAGATTAATAGAAGACGAAGAAGAAATAATTAAAGTTTATCAAAATAATTCTCAAGATGATTATAAAGTTAAATATTTTGAATATGATGATTTTGATCAAATGATTAATGAAGATAAAGAACAATACTCATTAAATAAAACTTCATGTCAAGATTTTTATTGTTTATATTCATTTAAAAAAAGAAAACAAATTTATATATCTGCTTTAATTATTGCAAATATTAAAGATACTAAATTTAATTATACTATTGAATTACTTAATGTCTCAAAATTAATTACAAAAGATTTTAAAAAAGAATTTTTATCAAATGAAACAGGATTTTATTATATTAATAAAAATTCATTTCAAAATGCAAAATATATAGTAATTCAAAGTAATCAAGAAAATATTATTACAATTGGTCATAATTCATTTGAAAAAGGAAAAAAAATATATTTATTAACAGAAGACATATTAGGACTTAATGAAAAAATTGATTTAATATTTGAAGAAAAAAATAAAATCAATAAATTCAATATTGAAATATCATTTATAACAAATGAGACGAATATCAGGTATTCAATTTATAATTCTCCAAAAGAGTTGAAATCTTTAAAATATGAAATAACTAATTGTAATGTTTTTAATGGATTAATTAATATTTTCAAAAAACAAGAAAATAATATTGTTTTTTATGCAGAAAAAATAGAAGGAGATGCTGAAATTTTTTATTTAAACTCAATTAATACTTTTAATGAATTTCTTAATATTTCCATAAATCAAAATTACTATAGTTATCCTTTTGAAATGAATTCACAATATGAGTTTATTGGATTTAAATGTAAACAAAAATCTATTATAAATATTACTTATTATGATTTTTCTTCAAAAGAAATTATATTAAATTATCAAAGCTCTTTCCCATTATTTATTAAATCTCAGACAAAAAATCAATATTTAATTAAAAACAATTCAGATGTTTTTCAAACAAATTGTATATATAAATTTGAAATAGTGGAATCAAAATTATATAGAAAAAAAGTACAAATTAATTTTGATAAAAAAGAGTTTACATTAGACCAAAATCACAAATATATTATAGACACTAATGAATTATTATTAAATCAATATCTAAATATAACTTCTTTACAAGGAGATATCTTTCTTTTTGTTTCTATTGGAATAAATACAGATGAATTACAAATTTATGAGACAACTCAAAATAATATTGAATTAAATGAACAATATAATATTTTTATATTCCCTGAAGTCCAAATGAATAAAAATTTTTCAAATATTTTTTTAAACAATACTAATATTATAAAAAAAACTGTTTGTTATAAAACAATTTATGGTAATATTGATTATATTTTCTCTTTTAATGAAGGAACTTGTGAAGAAATTGAAGTAAATAACAATATTTCAATTGTTTTTGAAAGACCAACAAAGCCAAAAATCAATAACGAACAAACATATATTTTATTATTTGTTGAGAATAATGTTGGATTTTCTTTAGATTATAATTTTTATGAATATAAAAAATTAGAGAATTATCAAGATAATTTATTGTCATTTGATAAAAATGAAACATTCAAATTATATTATTTCAATAATGAAGAAAAGGGAGATATTTATGTTAAATTTGAGAAAAAAATTAACTGTAAAATTTATGTATATAATGAAAAAAAATTCATTCATAAAAATAATAATGAATTTGATGGAAAATTATTGCTTAAAGATAATATTTATGAATTAAATCAATATTCTCTTTCATCAGAATTCAAAGACTTATATATTATTATATATAATAATGATGGAATTGAAAAAAATAATATTACAGTTTTTTCATCAAATTTTTTTTATACTATTCCTTTAAATTCAAATATTATATTTTATACAAATAAAAATAAAAAACAAGAATTTAACTATAAAATTAATTCAACTAAAGAAGGTAATTTACATTTACAATGGGTAATTCAAAATAAGAATTCAAAAGGAAAATTCATAATTTACAATAATAATATAGAAGAAGATAAAATTTATCAAAGTGACTCGAAAGACAAACATTCTGATTTTATATCTTTAAATAAAAAAGAATATAAAATAAAGTTTGAAATTGATAATGAAGAAATTTCAAATAATAATTATAAAATAATAATATCTTTTAATATTGATAATACTAATAACATTACTTCTTTTCCTGAACAATCATATTCAATTCCAATTTTAACTGAACAAACAATTTATCTGATTCAAAAAATTTCAATGTATTCGTTGAATGAAATAATAGGATATAAAACACCTAAAGTTGATTATAATTTAATCTTTTCATATAAATTCTTCGAATATGATAATGAGGAAGATGTTATTAAAGAAATTAAATCTCTTCAAACAGAAAAATTAGATGAAAAATGCGATAATAATTTATGTGAATATTCAAAAAAAAAAGATAAAGATGAATATAATTATATATGTTTAAAAATTGACTTTAAACAAAAATCTGAAGATGAATATATAAATTATAATATATTTAAAATTGAAAAATTACCTCAATCACTTATAATTGAATCTTCAATGATAATAAAGATGGAAAAAAATCAAAAAAAAATATTTCATTTTAAAACAAATTCAATTTCAAAAAAAAATTCAATTATAATTTATTCGAAAGAATCAAAATCAATCTCAATTTATGATTATGTATATATGGAAATCCCTTCACAAATGAATATTTATATAATCAATGAAGAAATGGTAAATAATAATATAAAATTCCAATTATATGATGAGACAAATAATAATTATGAAGTTAATATAAATTATACAGAAGATAATGTAGAAATATATAGTAAATTGTTAGAGAAAAGAACAGATATTTCTTCTTATAGAATTAAAATTGATGACTGTCAAAAAAATATTTATTATTATGGAATTTTCAAGAATTACAATAAAGAAATAATTTATACTGAAAATATTTATGGTGATGCGAAAGTTTATTTAAAAGATTATTTAGAAATAGGAAACGTAAATAACTTATTTAATTTTAATAAATCAAAATATATTTTCAATTATCCAAAAATTATAGATAGTAATTATGATATAACACAAATTACTTGTTCAGAAAATTCATTGCTTTATTTTAATTATTATCCTTATAATGATAAAGAAAAAGAAACAGTTATTTTGAATTATGGAAAAGAATATATTTTATTTATAAAAAATAACAAATCTTTAATAATAGATGAAAATTCTGAAATATATAATAAAGAATTTATATTTGAAATGAAATTATTTTTACCATCAAATATAGAAAAAAAAATATCAATAGTTTATAATAACCAAACAACAATTTTAGATAAGAATAATAATATATTAAGAAATTCAATAAAATTAAGTAATAATGAATTTAATTTTTATTTATGTAATGAATGTTTTGTTCACTTAAGTATTGGATTAAAAAATTATTCATATAATATTATTAAAGACGAAAAAAATGAAGAAATAATTCCAGATAAAAATCATTTAATATTTTTCTATCCAAAAAATAGTGAAAAAATTCAGAGAAAATCATCAACAATAACTATTATTAATTCAAAATCTTTTGATTCTGGAAAAATTTGTATTACTGAATCTTTTACTGATTCAGAAATTATTCTTTCTTCTTTAAATTCTAATTGCTTTATTTTAAAATCATATGACAGAAAGAACTTTACTACTTTATATCCTTATAATAAAAATAAATTAAATAAAAAAATTTTTATTAGACAACTTAGTGAAAATAATAATTTTTATTTTAATTTCTATTTTGAAAAACCAGAAAATATAAAAATTTTGTATTCTTTTGATAAAACAGAAATAAAAGATGATGGAGGTGAATCAGAAGATAAAGATATAAAAGAATATTTAAGAAAGAATATTGATATTGTAATAATAGGTTTTTCATCTATTATTTTAATTTTAATTGTGATTATTATTATTTGTGCTTGCAAAAATAAAAAAACCGCTCAGAATCTTATTAATGAAGAAAAAGATATAATAGAAATGAAAGAATCAAAATTTGAAATTAATTCAATTGAATGATTTTTAATTTAATTTAAATATTTTAAAAAAAATACAATTATATAAAAATTATTACAATATTCCTTGGTATTAGATAAAAGGAATTTTTTTTTTTTTTTTAAGAGTTTCTTTCTAGAAAATATATAAATAAAAATACTAAATAAATAATTAACTTTATTTGATTTAATTGAATAATATAATAAAACATATTTTAAATGGAAAAATATATAATAGAACAATATTAAAATTCTTCTTTCCACAAAATACTATTAATTTAGAAAAAAATAAATTAAATATAATATTTCTTTTCAATATGGGATGTAAAGATTCTATTCCTAAAAAGAATAGAATGACAAATAAATTTACTTTATTAAATAGGAGAAAATTAATTCATTTTATACAAATCAAGGGCTGGAATATTTTATTTTGTCATACAACTAAAATAAATGGAAAAGAAATTATATTAATTTTTCTTAATTCTCAATTTAGAATCTTCAAATTTTAATAAAAAAGTATTTAAAACAAAAAATAAGATAGGAGATATAATATCTATATTAGAATTAAAAAATGGAATAATTATGATAATGACAGAAGAAAGAATATATTCATGTATAATTAAAAAAGATGAAAAATCAGGAAATTATTTATAATAATTATTTTTATATAAATCCTAATTATGATTTAAATAATATAAACTTAATTCAAATTCAAAATAATGATATTATAATATTGAAAAATAATATGTTTATTTTTTTTTCAAAATGTTTGAAAGAGAAAAAGATTTAGAATTTAAAAGTTTATATTCAAATGATTCAATTAATATAAATTAAATGAATATGTTCTATCAAACAAGTTTAAAATATAATTTAGATATAATAGAAAAATATAATAGTTATTGAAAACGAGGATTCTTTAATTATATTTTCATTATTAACAAAACAAATAATTACTACAATTGAAATAAAAGTTGAGAAACACACAAATGATATAATGAAAAAACTTTCACTTGATATATTTTTTTTGGGAGGATTTAATACAATATATTTTCAGTGTGTAAAGGATTAATAATTAAACAAAAAAATTATCTAAAAATTCACAAATTATTGCATCAATAATAATTTCTGATAATAATTTAGTATTGGTTTGTTTTGTAATGAATTAAGAAATAAATCACAATTTGATTTTTTGTAAAAGAAAAAATCATATAATATATTCAAATAGAATTTAAAATTTTAAAAAATAATATTGAAATAAATTGTTTTTTTGATTCAACGAGAAAAGGATTCGGAAATACAATTATAAAAAAATTAGAAGACAAAAATTAATTACTTCTTCTTCAGATTATATTGATGTTTATAGTAATTAATTTTCTTTATTATTATTATTTATGTTCCATTAAGTTTTTATAAACATTAGTCAAATCATTAATAATTTTAATTCTTAAATTTTTTGTTTACTCATACTAGAAAATTATAAATATTAGGAATAATTTCAATGTTAATTTAAGTTAATTTCATAATTTCTTATTCAACAAAAAAGGATGAACATTATTTTAATACCATAATTCTTTTTTAGGAATATAATTAAAAAATTATTTTAATAAATTTATTAATTTTTTTGAACATTGGAAATAAAGTTTCTAAACTAACAGGGGTAATTATCCTAATTTGAAGACATATAGTTTTCCATTTAAATTTTTTTTAATAATATTTCTTTCTTTTATTTTTATTTTTATGTATTCAATATTTTTCTCATTATTAATTTTATTATTTTTATTTCAATAATATATTACAAATATAAATATTAAAAAAACAAATATTGAATAAAATATAATGTTTTATAAAAAATATTAAAAAAAAATGACAGATGAAAATGAAAGTATTAACAACGAAAAAAATAAAGTAGATAAAATAGATGAACTTGAAAGTTATGAAAATTCAAATAAAAATCTAGAAGATATTTCAACAATAGATGATTTATTAAATAAATCAGAAACAATCCAAAAAATAATATTATCAAAAAATAAAATATCAAACATTTCTCAATTTTTAATTTTTTATAATTTAGTATATTTAGATTTAGGATATAACTCAATTTATAAACTCGATAATATGACAACATTACAAAATTTAGAAATTTTAATTTTATCACATAATAATATAAGCTCAATTGGTTTTAGTTTAGTATCATTAAAAAAATTGCAACATTTAGATTTAGGTTTTAATTTATTAGAAGTTAATGATGGTTCTTTAATAAAAACTTTAAAATTTAATCCTGAATTAATATCTTTAGTTCTTACTGGAAATATTAAATATAATTTTGAAACTTGTAAATATATTTGTTTGGAAGTTTTAAATAAATTAAATTTTTTAGATACTCAACCTTTATATGTTAATCATAAAAAAAAGAATTATAAATCGAGTTATGTAGAAGTTAAAGGAAAAAAAGGACAAAAAAAAAAAGTTAGAACTTTAAAAGATTATATTAAATTTAGACAAGAAGATTTAAATGATAATGATGATAATAATAATAAAAATGAAAATAATGAAAAAAATTCAAATGAAAATGATAAAAAATTTTCTCGTGAAAATTTAGAAAAAAATTCTTCCAGTTACTATTTGTTTGAATATTTAAATAATTTAAAATAAATTTTTTTTTATTTAATTTTGTTTAATAAAAAAATATATAATTTGTTTATTAACTTTATAATTTTTAAATTCATTTTTAAATGAATTTGAATTATTAATATAATTAAACTAAAATATTTATATTAAACTTTGTATATTAAACAAAAACAAAAAATTCATAAATTAATTTAAAATTGGTAAAATATAATATTACAAAATGAATAAAATCATAAATTATAATAAAAATAATCATCTGATAGAATAAATTTTTTCACCTTAACATATTATATAGTATTTTTTATATATAATATATTTGAATATAATTTATTTAAAAAAAATTATAAAATGATTACAAAAAATAAAAATGTTTTAAGTGCAGTAAGAAATAAAATTCCTCCATTTGCTCAACTATTATTATTATTTAGTTTTTCAGTAAATAAATCACCTTTATTTATTTTAGCTGCAATTCTTCCAAAATATCTTCCAGTATTTATAATAACAAGTCATTTTACTTGGAAATTAGATGATTCAACAAAAAATAATTTTTATATAAGTTATAATTTAAGAAAAGCAGAATTAGTTAATTTACTTCCTAATTTAACTATGAATACATTTTATGTGATTGGAATTTTACTTTTTATTGTTGAATTTGTTTTTTTTGCTTATTTATTTCATTATTATATGAAAATTAAAAAAAAAAAAGCTAATACATTAGTTTTAGCTTGGTATCCAAAATTAATGTTTTATTTGAATACTATTTTTTCTCAATATTTAGTAGAATATTATTCTTTTACTTTTTTACTCTTTATTAAAAAACAATTAATTATTCCTACAAATTCAATTTATAAAACTTATGCTAAAGTTCCAATAATAACTTCAGATGACAATTATAATATAATTATAGTTGGAATTCTTACTGTTATTCAAACTATATTTTTAATATTAATAAATATTTTTACTTATTATAGTCTTGTTATTATAAATTCTTCTTATAGAACAAAAGTTCCAACTATGAGATTTACTCATATGTATAGATTTTATTTTTTTGTTTTTTTCACTGATTTATCTTGTATTGAATATTATGAAATTTTTCTTTCTGATGATAATAGATTTAAATTTAATTGTTTTACTTTTGTTTTATTATTTATTGTTTTATTTTTAGATATAATTACTAATGTAAGAACATATGAAGAAAATAATTATTTTTATTTTATTATAAGATTTTTAAATAATTATAATTTAGTTTCCATTATCTTTGAATTTGTATCAACTTTAAAAGAATTTCATTTTTCAGTAAAAGAAACATATATATTTACATTTTTTAAAATGTTTTTAACAGTTTCAACATTATATCTATTAATTTTTTTCCGTTCCCAATTTATGTTAAATTTATCAAAAACATATTTATTTGACACTTTAGAACAAAATAAATTAATTCAAGTTTTAGAATGTTTTAATTATTTATTAGATGCTTTAATAGAAATAAAAACTCAAAAAAATAATGCAAATGAAGTAATAAATGTTATAATAATGCATCAAAAAAAATGTAATAATCAACAATGTAAATGTAAAGAAATTCAACCAATTCCAATTTGTGGAATAAAAGATAATAAAGATTTTACTAATAAATTAATAAG
The DNA here is from genome assembly GCA_023805745.1 of Isotricha sp. YL-2021b. Classification (NCBI taxonomy): domain Eukaryota; phylum Ciliophora; class Litostomatea; order Vestibuliferida; family Isotrichidae; genus Isotricha; species Isotricha sp. YL-2021b. Next base: position 1,601 of record JAJJKW010002038.1, on the reverse strand, counting down.
AGGATTTGGTTTTTTAATGGAAACTTGTTTTGCTAATGGAACTTCATATAATCATATTTCTTATACTTTATTTTTAGCAGAATATTTTTTTCATGTAAAAGAAAATTTAATTTTATCTTATTCTCTTTTACAAAGTTGTCTTAGTCAAAATATTTCAAAAATGAATTTTATTGAAGCTTTTGAATTAAATAATTTCATTAATTTTTATAATCAAATGTTTAAAGAAAAATTTAAAAATTCTTCTTCATCAATGAAATTTTATAGAATATTTGATAATATTTTTGAAAGAATGGAATTTAATAGAAATATAATTCAATATTGTAAATGTATTTGACAATTTAATAGACACAAAAATGTCTTTTGAAAATTCTTTAAAATTTATAACAGATCCAGATACAAATGAAATATTATCAATAGATACAATATTTTTAACAAGAGATATACTTTTAACAGTAATATCAAAATTATCAGAAATGAGTAAAATATCAAAAATAGTAAAAAAAAATTTAATAAAATATTCAAATGAAAGAAAAGGAGCAGAATTTTATTATTTAACATTTTTATTTTATACAATGTTTTCTGCAAGAATTCCTTCAGAAATAGTAAAAACTTTTGATAAAATTTCCTCAGGAACAGGATCATTTCGAGGTTTAAATCAAGAAGATATGACAAATAAATTTAATAAAATAATAGATAAATATATATTATCAGAAAGTGCAATGAATCAAATAATAATAAAATTTTCAAAGGGAATAAAAATAAAATATTGTTCTTCAAATTTTTGTAATCAATTAGGATTTATTCAGAGTCAATTATTAGGAGAAGATTTTTCAAATATATTTCCAAAAAGTTTAAGAAGAAGTCATACAAGAGCAATGTTACATTATATTATGGTTGGTCAAAATTATTTTTTAAAAAAATCAACATATATTTTTGATGCTGATGAACATTCAATGCCTTGTGATATTAGAGGAGGAGCTCTTCCTCATTTTGGAAAAAGTTTAATGATGATTTGTCAAATTATGATTAAAAAAAATAAAACTTGGTCTTTTATTTTAGATAATAATTTCACTTGTTTAAGTATTTCAAGAGAAATTGAAGAAAATTATGCTTTTAATTTAAATTTATTAAGAAAAGTCGATGTTGAAGTTATTGATTTATTTGATATTAATACTAATGTTATGAAAAATAAATTTAAAGGTACTTTAGATGTTATTGAGAAAGTTAAAGATGAATTAGAATTTAATGATGTTGAACAATATTCTAAAAATTTATTTAATTTAAATGTTAATAATGAATTAGATTTAGGTGAAAAGACATTTATTCCAAATAAAAAAAGTTTAGAAATATCAAATTCAAATATAGATTTATGTGATACAAGTATATTATTTGGTAAAAAAATGGAATCAATTGAATTTGTAAGAGATAAACCATTATTAATTCAAAATATAATAAAAGCATTAAATAAATTAACTGATTCAGTAACACGTGATGAAAATATAAATACATTACTTCGTTTATTAATAAAAGTAAGAAGAGATGTTGATAAAGATGATAATAATAATAATTTAATGAATGGAGTTGAAGGAATTCAACAAAGT
>JAJJKW010000587.1:0-16461 GCA_023805745.1 Isotricha sp. YL-2021b | reverse complement strand
CCCCAATCCCCAATCCCCAATCCCCAATCCCCAATCCCCAATAATACATATATTTTTATTAATTACATATTTATTGATTTTTTAAAAATAAAAACATTTAATTCTCAAAAAATATAAATTATTTTTATTTCATAAAAAAAAATAAAAAAAATATTAATTTTTTCCATTAATATATATTTTTATTCATAAATAAAAAAAAATAATTTAAACGAAAAAAATGACATCCCTTTCTCAAAACATGTATTCATCAAATCAAAACTTAAATATGTCTTCAAATATGGATTTAAGAAATCCATCCGAAAGAGATTTAATATCACAATTAAAATCTCAAATATTTGATTTAGAACAAAACCAAAAAAGTTATGAATCTCTTCAAACAAAATTTAAATCTTTATCAAATGATGCTTCAATATTAAATGAAGAAAAAATGAGATTAGAATATGAATTAAAACAAAAAACAGAAACTTCAAATAAAATTATATCAGATTTACAAACTGAACTTGAAAATCTTCAAAATACATTAAATGAAAAATTAGCAACAAATAAAACTTTATTTAATGATAATAATAATTTATTTGCAAGTCTTGAAGCAAGAAATTCTGAAGTAGAACAATTAAAATATGCTTTAAATGAAAGAGATGAAATAATAGAAAAATTAACAGAAGAAAAACATGAAAATGAAAAAGCAATTTCTCTTTTATCAGATAATAAATTAAAAAATGAGAATAATATTCAAAAAATGAATGATGATATAAATAATTTAAGTAAACAATGTGAAGAACAAGATAGAATAATAAATAATTTAGAGCAAGATAAAAAGAATTTATTAGATAAATTAAATAATACATCATTTGATTTAAAAAATACATCAAATAAATTAAAAACAACACAAGAAAATTTAAATGCAACATGTAAACAATTAGAAGATGCAAATAAAGCAATAAATAGATTAGATGCACAATTACAAAATACACAAAATAATTTAACAAGAACTCAAAATGAATTAAATTCAGCTTCAAATGCATTACAAAATGAAAAAAGATTACATGATGAATATCAAGATAAAGCAGAAAGATTAGACAATACTTTAAAAGAAAAAATAAATGATATAAAAAAAATGAGTAATGATATTGTAATATTAAATGCAAATGTAGAAAAATTAAGTAATGATAAAGGAAGAGCAAATAATGATATAGATAAATATAAAGCTCATATAATGTTTTTAACAGAAACTAATCAAAAATTAATGCAAGAATTAGAAGGAATTGTTGATAGAGACCAAAAATTAAAAGCAATTCTTTCTAAAGGAGATCATATTGAAGATCTTTTAATTCAAACTAGACAAGAAATTGATGAAGCTTTAAATAATTTAGAAGTTTCACTTAGTAGACCTAGAAGTCCATCTGGAAATTAAAAAAGGGTTTTTTTGAAATTGTTCAAATTCTTTTTTTGTATATATATATATTAATTAGTTTTTTACCTTTTTTTTTGAGATTTTTTTATGGGATTTTTTATTTATTTAATAAATAGAATTTAATATTGTATATATATTGAAAAATATAATTAAAAAAAAGTTTTTTTATTGTTTAATTTTTATATATTTTAATATTTATATTTTTAATATATATTTGGTTTTATATATTTTATATTTTAGTTTAGAATTATTGATTGGGATTTATTTTATTATTTTTGATAAATCACACAATATACTTAAAGTATGATTTTCTTCATCATAATTATATTGTTCTGCCTTAAATTTTTTTAACAAAGAATTTATTAATTCCTCATCTTCTTCAAAAAATAAATTTAAAATATCTATAACAACAGGACCAAAAATTTTTCTTAAAGGACAATCAGGATCAAAATTATTAATTGAAAAATCATAATTTTCATTAATATTTAATTCGTCAAAATTTACAAAATTTAAATTTACTGGTTTTTCAAAGGAAATATTAATACCAATTTCTTCATCATATAATGAAAAATTTTGTATATTATTTAAATCATTTTCTCTTAAAGCACATAAATTTTCAATTGGTGGATTTAATTTATATTTTGTACAAATTGGTATATTATCAATTTTTTCAAAGCTTTCTTTAAAAAATAAATTTTCTTTTTTTAAAATATCATTATTTGAATCATTTTTACTATCTACTTTTGAATTAATTATTATTTTATTTTCATTATTATTATTTCCTTTTGGTAAAGTAGATATTTCTTCATTATTACTTGAAATAAGACTAATCATATCTTTATTATTATTTTCATTTTCAAAACTTTTATTGTTTAAAATTTGATTTGTAATAATTGGTTTTTTTTCTATTTTATTTTTTTCAGTAAATAAAACTTTTGGAGTAATATTTTCTTTTTTCAAATTTGAATTATTTCTTTCAAAAATATTATTATTAAATTTTGTTATTTCATTTATATTATTTGATTTAGAATTTGATGATGATATTATTTGAATGTTTTTCATTAATTTTTTATTTAATGAAGGAGGATTTTCTTTATAAAAATTTTGTATTTTCTTTTTTCTTTTTTTGTTTTTGATATATTGTCTTGAAATTTTAAAATCAAAATAATTTGAAAAATCTTTATTCCTTTCTTTATTCATTTTCATATCATTTAAAAATAATTCTAATGTTTCATCTGATAATTCTAATTCTTCTTTCTTTATTTGGGTTTTACCATTTTCATATTCAATTTCTGGTTTTTTATTTATATTTTGAGTAAGATTTTGTAAATTTGATAAATTATATTTTTGATTATTATTAAAGAAATCATAATTATAATTATTATTATAGTTAGGAAAATTATTAAAAATATTCATATGATTAAAATTTTTCAAATTATTATTATAATAATCTCTTAGATACATATTATAAGAATTATGATTGAAATTATGAGGATTGAAATTTTGAAAAGATAAATTTTGATAAAATGGAACTAAAAAATTATAAATTCCAGGAAAAAAACCATAACATTTTTGATAACTTCTAATAAATGATAATGCATCCGAATTTATTGATTCTGGGATGGTATTTATTGATGGAAAAGATGGTGTTTGTGTGTTATTTAAATTTTGATTAATATTATTATTATTTATTGGATTTTGAAATCCAAATGTAATATTATTATTTAAGTTATTATTGCTAATACCATTAATGTTATTATTATTATTATTATTATTAAATCCAAATTGGATTCCATTATTTGAAATATTATTGTTTGTTAAATTATTATTATTATCGTTGAACTGAGTTTGGGAATTGATATTATTATTATTATTTACTCCAAAAGAAAAATTATTATTTAAGCTTAATGTATTACTATTATTTGTATTATTTGAAGTAAAGTTTGTATTTTGAAAAGGAGATGAACTATTATTATTTGAATTATTGCTATTAAAAATATTGTTATTATTATTACTAATTACATTATTGGTACTAAAAATAGGATTATTATTATTATTTGTATTGTAGTTAGTTGAAAATGGATTTTTGACTTCATTATTATTGTTATTTCCTATATTTGGAAAATTAGAGTTATTATGATTGAGTATATTATTCCCTGTTGAAAAGGTAGTTGTATTCTTAAACAAATCAGAATTCATATTAAAAACATTATTATTATTTCCTAAATTATTATTATTATTTAAAGAATTATTAGGAGCAAACGGATTATTGATATTAAAATTAGTACTAAATGGACTATTTGAATTATTATTTGTATTAAATATATTATTATTACTCCCTCCATTACTATTAACACTAAAAGGATTATTATTATTAACTAAATTTCCATTTCCTCCATTAATTTTATTATTATTTCCGCCAAAACTTATGTTTGCATTATTATTATTTGAAAAAGTATTATTATAAGTTTGATTAATTTGGAATGGGTTATTATTACTATTATTATTATTATTATTCTTTATATTAGACCAACTTGAACTAGCAAAAACAGAATTATTCTTAGAAGAATTAAAATTATTAGAATTATTTGAAGCAGGTTTTGTTGAAAAAACTGAATTCTGAGTTTGAAAAGGATTATAAAGAATATTATTCATTTTTTTAAATTAACAAATTTGAATTTTAAAATATAAAAAATAATAAACTAAAAAATCAAAATCAAAAAATAATAATTTACTGAAATAAAAAATAACAAAAAAACCTTTTAATAAGTTTAACATTAAAAAAATAATAATTGGAAAAAAATATTAAAAACAAAAATAAAAAATATTCTTTAAAAGAAACTAAATGGGAGCATGTTGTTTTCCTAGAAATAGTATTATATATAGAGTAGATACAATAACAAATTTTGGAAATGCACATGCAAATATATTAACAACAAATGAAAAAACAGAAGAACTTTTTAATAACATGCCAGAAGTTAATGAAGAAAAATATGTGAATTATGGAATTAAAAGAATGAAAGCTTATAAATGTACATTAAATATAGATGAATTAAATAATTTAAGAGATAAATTTTGGCAAATTAAAATTGGATTAAATGAAAGATATAAATTTTTAAGACAAGCTATTTTATATGAAAGTAATAAATGTGAAGATTATTTAATTAAAAATGGATTTAATACAATTAATGGTTGCGTTAATCAATGTACTGATTATACAAAATATATTTATAATATTCCTAATTATTGCATTAATGATCCTTATTTTGAAAAAGAATTAGTAAAAGTTGAGCCTTATAGAAAAAAAAGTCAAATTAATATTTTTTTAAAATTAGGCGAAGAAAAAGAAAAATTCAATTTTGATGATGATATTTCTGGAAAAGAAATTAAAGGAGAATTTGCTAAAAGAAAAAAATTCAATTTAGAAACATATACTAAAAAAATTAGATTGTTTTTTGGAGGAAATGAAATACATGACAATGAATTTTTATATCAACATAAAATAAAAGAAAACTATACTATTCAAGTTAATATAAGTTGAATTATTGTATATAATATAAATAGAATAATATTTTATAATTTACTTTCTTGATTTGTAAAATTATTCGATAAAAATATTTTAAAAAATTAAATCTTATGGTTACTTTCCTATTTGATAAATTTAAGTTTTAAAAAAATTAGGAAAGATTATTTTAATTATAATTATTAAATATTATTTTGATTTTCATTCAGTAAATAATTATAATATTTTATTATTAATATAATTAATATATCATTTTAAATTTATTAATGAAAATTTTTTTTTTCTTATATTTTTTTCTTTTGACTTTTAATAATTTTATTGTATGTGAAGAAAAAGAAGAAAATAAAGGAAATGATTTGGTTTTTAAAGAAGAAGAAATATTAATATTAAAAGATGACACATATGAGAATTCATTAAAAGAAAATGAAAATGTATTAATTTTAGCTTATGCTCCTTGGTGTCATTATTGTAAAGAATTTAAGCCAATTTATTTAGAATTAAATAAAAAGGTAAAAGAATTAAATTTAAATTATAAAATTGCAGTTATTGATGCTACTGAACATAAAATTTTTTCAAATAAATATGAGATTCAAAGTTATCCTTCATTAATTTTTTTTATTAAAAAAGGAGAAAATTATTATAAATATGAATCTAAAAGAACAATTGATTCAATTTTAAGATTTATGCATAAAAAATGTTTTAAAAGTTATGAAACTTTTAATAATGTAGATGAAGTTGAAAAATTTTATAATGAAAATAAATTTTTAATGTTATCTACATATTCTAGTGATTCAAATGAAAATAAAATTTTTATTAATATTTCAAATGAAAATGATGATATATTTTTTGGAATTTGTAATAGCGAAGAATGTATTAATAAATATAATAAAGATTTTATACTTTTTAAAAATTTTGATGAACCAATAATTAAATTAAAAGAAGTAGAATTTTTAAAATCAAAAGAAATGTCAGAAGATATGGTAAAAAACTTTATGAGTTCTTTTTTATTTAAATTAGGAGATATGTTTAATGATGAATATATAGATTTTATTTTTGATAATAATAAATCATCAATTTTTTATGTTAGAAATTCAAATAATGAAACTCAAACATTATTTGATAAAGATTTTATAGAATTAGGAAAAGAATTAAGAGAAAACTATGCATTTTTCACTCTTGATACAGAAGGAAAAAAAGAAGAATTTTTCAAAAAAACAAATGAATTTTTTTCAATATCACAAAAAGAATTACCTTTAATAATATATTTGCAAATAATAACAGAAGAAAATACTCCAATATATAAATTAGAAAAAAATATAACAAAAGATTCAATAATTAAATTTATTAATGATTGTAATGAAGGAAAAATATTAAAATCTTTAGAAAGTGATGAAATACCTGAAGAAATATATGAAGATGAATCTGGTATAAAATTAATTTTTGGTAAAACTTTTGATAAAGAAGTTATTCAAAATGATAAAAATGTATTATTATTTTGTTTAATTCCAGAACAAAAAAAAAGTATAGAAATTGGAGATATTGCAACAAATATTTCTACAGTTTATAAAGAAAATCCAGAAATTGATTTTGCTATTATAGATATTTCTAAAAATAAAATTAGATATGTTAGTGAACATTTTTTAGAAAAACCTCCACTTATAGTATTATATTTAAAGAATAAAAAAGATAAACCTATAATTTATTTCGGTGAAATTAATGAAATGAAATTAACTAAATGGATGGCTGTTAAATTAGGTTGGCAAGAATATGATGAAAGTGTTGATGAAGTTGCTCAAAAAGATGATAAATATGAAGAAAATATTAAAAAATATCCTTTTTTAGAAGATCTTTAAAATTCTTTTAGTTTTTAATTTAAAAGATTCTCAATAAAAACAATATAGATATTTATTAAATGAATTCTAAGTTATATTATTTTTTTTCTAAATTTTAGAGTTCAAAACAATTTTTTCAAATTAAAAAAATTTTAAATAAATAATTTACTATAAATCTAATTTTTTCTTGTATTCTAAGTTTACACATTTTTATATTTATTATAATTATTATAAAAAAATAAATAAAATGTCTTCAAATATCAAACAAAAACAAATTATTAAAAAAGAAACAATAAATAGTGGTTCAAGTACAAATAATTCTAATATTATAAATAAGAAAAATCAATGTTTATATAAAAAAGAAATTCTTTCTTCTTTAATTAGATTACCAACAAAAATAAAGCAAGATGGAGTATTAAAATCATATAATATGGAAAACATACAAAGAGAAAGAAAAAATTATAATTCCAGACCTATAACAGTTAATTTAAATAAAAATATAAATAAACAAAAAACTTCTCCAAATAAATCTAAAATTATTATTTCTAATCAAAAAAAAAATAAAATTGAAATGATAATTGAAAGCTTAAATGATTTATTTAATCAAATACAAGTTTTATTTATGAAAGGAAAAAATTGTATAAATGAATGTAATGATTGGATTGAAATTTTTAATAATAACTCAGATTTTATCATAGAAATGTGTGATGCAAATGAATACTTACCTTTAATAAATAATTGTCTTAATTTACTTATTTTTACAATTATGATTATTTACGATATTAATGTTCAAAATAAATTCCAATTATTTATTGATGATATTAAAAGTATATTAAATATTTTTATTTTATTAAGTGAAAGTATTTTTGAAAGATGTAAAAATTCAAATAAAGTAAATATAAATCAACAATCAAGTTTAATTACTATTACAAATAAAGATTTGAATAATAATTTAAATAAAATTATATCAAATTATCATAATATAAATCCAAATTTAGCAAGAGAAATAAATTTATTATATAAAAGATTAAGAAGATTAAATATTTTGGATATATATGATTTTTATAAATCAAAAATAAAACCATTTGATAAAATATATAATACATATCAATATCAGAATAATTACAATTTAAATTATCCTCAAAATTATTCAAATCAAATATTAACTCATCAAGATCAAATAGAAAATTTAAAAAGGACAATATATAATTATAATTATATGAATCAAAACAATCCAAATTTAAATAATAACGTAATTGATAATATTAATATATATAATTATAAAATGCAACCTTATTCTTCAAATACATCAAATTCAATGCCTATTCCAAAATCAAATTATATTATAAGAGGACCTGGAAATGTTTTAACTACAGATATAAATTATATTGGAGCAGCTTTAACTAATAGTGGAGTTGTTTTTCCTTTTAGAAAAACTAATGCAATGAGACAAAGAGAAAAAAATCAAAGAATTAGAAGTATAAGTTCTAATATAAATAATATTAATTATAATAATATGGATCATTATCAAAATAATGAAATTAGTAATTATGATTATTATAATTCAAATAATTATTCAAATGTTCATTATATTACAAATAATTATTCTCATAATACTAGTCCAGTTTATCATCCTAATATTTATATTCAAGATTTTGAAAATCAATCTAATGATGAATCATCTAATTTTAATCATAATCAATATAATAATAATTATGATATAAATGCAATTAAATATAATCAAAGATTAAGAGAAGATTCGGTAAGATATTCAAATGTAGATAATAATTCAATAAAATATATAGATTATAATCAGAATATTATGTATGATAATAGAAATATAGGAAGTTTAAATTTAACTTTAGCAAAGCCAAATAAAAGATATAATCAAAGAATTAATATTATAAATATAAATACGCCTTTAATTCCTTTTTCACCAGATAAACCTTATACATTAGTTCTTGATTTAGATGAAACTTTAGCACATGTTCCAAAAGGAACAAATATAATATATTTAAGACCTGGATTAAGAGAATTTTTAGAAAGTTTAATGACATATTATGAACTTATTGTTTTTACTACAGGTGTTAAAGATTATGCTGATCAAATAATTAATTTTATTGAAATTGATCAAAAATTTTTTGATTATAGATTATATAGACAAAATGCAAGTTATTTAAATGAAAAATATTATAAAGATATTAAAAAACTTGGAAGAGATTTAAAAAGAACTATTATAATTGATGATAAAGAAGATAATATTGAATTAAGTAATGGAATTATAATTAAACCTTTTATTGTAAATGATAATTATAATAATTTAAATGATTATGTTTTATTTGATTTAATCAATATTTTAATTAAAATTGCTCAAGAAGAACCTGATGATATAAGAGTAAGTTTAAAAAGATATAGAAATGAAATAAATCAAAAAATTACAAAATAAAAAATATATGTAAAATAATTTAATAATTTCATATTCGAAAATAATTTGAATTAGTTGAAAGGTAACCTTTTATTTATTTAAGAATTAAATTATATATAATATAAATAACTAATATAATTTTTAGTAGTGAGAATTATTTATTAAAAACTATAATTTTATATATTTTTATTTACTTTATTATACATAAATATAATTAATTTTATATAAAAATTATTAAAATTTAATATTGCAATACTTTAAGACTTATTTTTAAGACTTGAAGATAATTTTTCAAGTGCATTAATTTCGTCTTTATTTTTTAAATTATTTTCTTTAAATTTTTTTTTTAGTTTTGCTAAATAACTTTGTCTATTAACTTTAATTGCTAAATTATTTTTTCCTTTTCCATCAGAATTATTATCTTTACTTTCAGTAATTGTACTAGTATTTTTTGTTGAAGGAATTGATTTTTGATTAGTTAAAGATGAAAATTCTTTTTCAGAATGATTTCCTCTTAAAGGTGTTTTATTATAATTATTTTTTTTATTATTTTTATAACCAAATTTATCTTTAAAAAAATCTTTTTGAGTTCTTGTAAAAAATAAAAAATTATCACAAGAATTTCTTTTAGAGGCATTTATAGAATTATTAATTTCTTTTTGAAGATATTTTTTATAATTTTGTTTCATTTCTGTCCAAGGAAGATTTTTATTTATCAATAATTGATTTTTTTTAGGTGTTTGAATATTTAAATATTTACATTTTTCATTTTCATAAAATTTTTTATTACTTGAATTTAAATTTGACAAAGGAATTTTTGATGATTTTTTTTCAATTTTTTTAACTGAAATAGTATTATTTGAAAAAGATGATTTTGAATAATCATTTATTTTACTTTTATTTTTATTGTTTTGAAAAATAGCTTTATATAATCTATTTGGATTTGGATTATAAGAAAATTTTTTTATAGTTTGAGAAGGCTTTAAATATGTTTCTGATTTTTCAATATTTAATTTTTTATTTCTTAAATTCCTTTTTGAAGGTGATTTAAATAATTTATTTGTATTTCTTGTTGTTTTAGGACTAAATTCTCTTTTTATAATTTCAATATCATCTTCTAATTTTAATTTATAATTTGGCTTTTTTGCAGTTGATCTTTGCGAAATATTTTTTTGTTGTTTTAATTTGTTATTATTTTGAGTATTACTTATACTATTTATACTATTACTATAATTTATTTTTGGATTTTTAGAAATATTTTTCGTAGTATGAATTGTTTTAAAGATTTTATTCTCATCAGTTGGATTTGAATATTGATAATAATTATTATTTATATTAATAATGGTATTTTCTTTTGGAATTATTATATTTTGATAATTATTATATATTGTTAAACCTCCTTTTTTATTTACATTAAAATTACTAGATATAACTTTATGAATGTTTGAATTAGACTTTGAAATATTAATTGAATGTTTATTATAATTATTATTATTCAAATTAATTTTATTATCCATTTTTTTTACTTTTTTTGTAGATTTTTTCATTAATTTTTGTTCACTATTTCCTTTTAAATCATTTAATATATTTTCAATAGAACCATTTGTATCATTTATTTCATTTAAATTTCTAGTTAAATCTAAAGTAAAAGAACCATCTGGAGTTTGTATAAATTTTTTTGAAAAAATTGAAATTGAATTCATAAAACTATTATCATCATCATAGTAAATTATACTAGATGGTTGACATCTTTGAATATCATCATTAACTTGTTTTGTAAAAATATCATTTTGATTATTTTTTAAATTATTTTTATTAATTTCTTCTTCATTTTTTATATTATTAACGGCATCTAACATTTTTTGCTTTCTTCTTATATTTGTATATAAAAATTTACTTTCTTTAAGTATTAAATAATTTGGAAAAATTTGAGAATAAGTTTCATAAAAATTTAATATTTTTTTTAATCTACTATATAATTCTTCTTTTGAATAATATCTTCTTAAAAACTCAGTTTCTTCATTTAATAATAAATAATCTTTATATACAATAACTGCTTCACATTTTTCATTTAATATAAGATAATGACCTATTATTCTATTATAATTACATTCTACTTTATTATATTTGGATTTTAAATCTTTTTTAAAATGTTTAATTAATTCCTTTAAAGTTTTTTTTTTTTTGGAATTCTGATTTGAATTTAATGACATTTTAACTTAATATTTTTTTAAAATTTAATCCTCAATTTTGATAAATAAAAATTATAAAAAACAATTATAATTTATATATTAAAAAAAAGATTATATAAATAAAAATAAAAAATTTCAAAAGTAAAAATTTTTATAATTTTTTATTAAGCAATTTCCTTAATTTTGACATTATTAATATTATTAATTTCATTTAACGAATTATTCCAATTATCAATGTTTTCTTTAATTAAATTAGCAATTGGATTAATAATATTATATTGTTTATCATCTAAATTATCAATTTCTTTAATTAAACCTTCATAAGTTTCACTTGTAACATTTAAAGCATTTTTTGTATCATTTAAAACATCATTGAAAAAAATACCAAAATTTAAAACTAATCCTAATTTAACATCATTTGTAAAAGGTAATTTTTTACAATATTCAAAAGCTTCATTATAAGTATTCATAACAATATCAATTTTTTCTTTTTTTTTTCCTTCATCTAAATAATTAATCATATATCGATTATAATCTCCTTTTATTTTTAAATAAAAAACTTTTGCTTCTAAAGTTGAAGCTCTATTTAATAAATCTTCATCAATTAATTTCAATACTTTATTACATAATTCATCCATTTCATTTTCAATTTCACTTTTTAAATTATTTATTAAATCTAATATTTTACATTTTTTATGTCTTCCTTCTCTATCTAAAACATTACATAATGTTTTCCAAGAACTTCTTTTTTCTGAAAAAATATGTTTGAAAGCAGCTTGTAAAATATTTCTTTCTTCTTTTGTAATATCTGATTTTTTCATATTTATTATTTTTTCTATATATTTTATTGCTTCTTCATAATTTCCAGTTTTTTCACTTATTCTTGCTAAATAAATTGCTTTTGGATATTCAGAGTCTGTCATTTTATTTTTTTTATTTTATATTCAATAACTTTCAGTTCTAAAAAATTTAATAATTTTATAAATTTTTATTTATTTATTTTTTTTAAAAAAAAATCATTTTAATGTCAGTCAAGATCGAAATTGAAGTCATAAATAATATAATAAATTCATATAATGCAACAAGTAATAAACAAACAAGAGCATATGGAATAATTTTAGGAACAAAAAAAGGAGAAATTTATTATGTTACAAATGCAATTTATGGATATATATTTGAAGATGGAAAAAAAGAAGATGGGACTATACGTTTTAATAAATTACATAATGAAATATTAAATCCTTTATTAAATTCATTTACAAATAATTATTCAAATTTAATTATTTTAGGTGGATTTGCAACTGACGTTGAAATATTTCCTGAATTATTAAATTTATATGCAACAATTAGTGTTATTAAAAATAAAAATTATCCAAATGATAATAGCATTTTATTATTAGTTGATACTTTTTATAATAGTAATGAAAAATTTGATTATGGAATTAAGACTTATAAATGGAATGCTTCTTATCATACTGGAAAAAATAAAGAAGATTTAACTTTAATGTCTTTTCAAGAAATTAATTATGAAATTGTACAAAAAATAAATACTTTTGGGATTATAAATGAAAAAGGAAGTGAACAATTTAAATTTGATATTGGATTAAATAAATTAAGTGATTCTGATTTTCAAAATATTTTTGAAGAATTAGAAAAATTAGATGAAATTTCAGAAACTGTTAAAGATAATAAAAATGAATATTTAACTTTTATAAAAACTCAATTAAAAATTTGTAGTAAATATTTAGAATTAATACTTAATTATTTAAATAATATTAAAGATAGTGATATAGATAATGAATTATTAAATAAAATAGTTATAGTTATTTCATTGCTAAAACCTATTTTCGAAAAAGAAGAAATTATAAACTTAATGAAAAAAGAAAATACTAATAATAGAATTGTTTCTGAACTTGTTAATATTTTAAATATTCAAGCATATTTAACAGATAAAATAAATAAAATAAGTTTTTAAATTAAATTAAAAAAAAACAAATAAAAATTACATAAAAACATTTAAAAAAAGAATAAAGTCAAAAAAAAAATTTAATTGTTATATCTAAAATATGAATATAAGAAAAAAAGCATAATTAAAAAAATAAGACAAATTAATTTATTTATTAAAATTTAAATTTTCAACTCCAACTTCATTATAAAGTCTTTCAATAAAGCTTTTAGCTAAATTAGAATCTTTAGGATCTAAATCAATAGCTTTATTAAAATGCTCAAGAGCCTTTTTATAATCTTTTTTAACTTTATATATTTTTCCAATAGCAATATGAATAGGAGCTTCTTTAGGCATTTTTTCATCTAATTCTAATAATATATTTAAAGCTTTATCATAATCTCCTTTATTAACATAAATATTACTTAATTGATATTTAACCATAGGATTTTTATTATCTTTTTTTTCCGCAATTTGTAAATATTTTAAAGCAGAATTTAAATCTTTATTTTCAATATAAGCAGAAGCTAAATAAAAATGAATAATAGCAGAATTAGGATTAATTTCAGCAGCTTTTTTAAAATATTTTATAGCTTCAGAATAATTTTGTTCTTTTAATTGAATATGTCCTAATCCCCACCAAGCATTAAAATGTCTTTCATCATAATTTAAAGCTTGTTTATAACATTCTGTTGCTTTAATATAATTTTCATTTTCAACAAATTCATGACCTTCTAAAGTATATGCATAAGCAAATGAAGGATTTATTTGAGAAGCTCTTTTAAAAAATTTAATTGCAATTTCATGTTCTTTTTGAAGAGAAAAACAATTTCCTAATACAATCCAAGTTTCTGGTGCAAATTGATTTTGTTCTTTACAATTATTTGCTAAATTACAACATTGAATTTGATCTTTTAAATGCCATAAACATGATGAAAAATATTCTAAACCTGTTAAATATGATGGATCTGTTGATATACTTAAATTATAATATTTTTCACATTTTTTATATTCTCCACATTCAAAATAACATCTTCCTAATAATGAATATGTATATGGACTTTTCAAATGATTTTGAGGTAAATTTAATAAAAGATCTATTGCCTTTTGACATTCAAATAAAAATAATTTTTTTAATATTTCACTATAATATTTTAATAATTGACATATATTTTGAAATGGTGATGTATTTGAATTTTGACCTTCTTTATGTACTAAATTATATATATTATTTTCTTCTTTTTTTATTTTTGTATTTGGAGTAGGAGAAACATTTATATTTTTTAATAAACTGTTTTTTGATATACTGTTTTGATTATTATTATTTGTAAAAATAGAATGAGGTTTTGAAAATGAGGAGATAATATTATTTCCTAAGTTTATATTTGTAAATATATTATTTTGATTGGTGTTATTATTTATATTAAAACTATTATTATTATTATTATTATTGTTGTTATTGTTATTAAAAGTAGATATATTAAAACTAGAATTATTTGCATTATTAAATAATGATGATGGTGGTTGAGGAATATGACTTGGAGTAACATTTGAATTACTATTATTTGATATATTATTTTGTAAGTTTATTATTCCACTTATATTATTACTTCCTAAATTATTAGATATATTTATATTAAAAGGATTTATTCTTGATGATGAAATATCATTCATTGAATTATTATTTGTCATATTGAAACCTGAAGAACTTGGTAAATGATTATTTAAATTATTATTATTATTTATATTTATACTATTATTATTTGATGTTCCACTAATATTATTTGCATAATATGATGAATTATTAAAATCTAATTGAATATGATGAGGAGTACTTGAAAAAACTATATTATTATTATGAGGATTTTTAACTGGAATAAAATTATTAATATTACAATTTAAACGACTATAATCACATTCTTCTTTATGAACTTCTGGAGTCATATTTTCAGGTGTATTAATAATATTATTTGGACTATTATTATTATTATTTAAATTTGTATTTGAAAAATCTAATATTGTCCTATATTTATTCATTTCTGTACTATTATCAAAATTATTATTATTTGATTTTGAAATTAAACTTTTTCTATTATTTGATATATTAAAATTATTATTTTGGTCTTCATCAGGACTAAAAAGTAAATCATCATTATCATTATTTTTTTTATTTTTCTTATTATTATCTTTTTTAGAATTTTTAACTTTATTCATTTTATCATTAGTTTCCTGATTGAAAATAACAATATTAGGATTTAATTCACTATAAATTTTATGATTTTCTAATTTATTAGGTTCTAATTTACATAATTTTTCATAAGCATTCCACATAAAAGGATCCATTTCAATAGATTTTTTATAAGCATTAATAGCTTCTGGTTTTCTACTCATTTTTTCTAATATAATTCCTAATAAATAATAACCAGCTGCTCCATTTGGAATAACTTTTTCAATTTCTTTATTATTTAAACTTTTTGTATAAAATTGACCTGTTAATAATGCTTTTTCTGCATCAATAAATTTATTTAATTTTATACATATTAATGCAAATAAATAACGACAATCATGACTTTTTGTATCTCTTAATATTTGATATGCTTGGTGAAATTTTCCTTCTCCCATATATCCTTTTGCTAATAATAATTTTACTTCTTCACTTTTATTTTCACATAATAATTTTTCAGAATAAAATACTGCATTATTATATAAATCTAGTTTTAATGATTTATTTATTAAATCAAATAATTGAGTTACTAGTAAAGCATTTGAATTTTGGGATGACATTTATTTTATTTTTTTATATTTTATGAAAAAATTTTAAATTTAAGTAAATAATAATATATTGAAAATAATTAAAAAAATAAATTTTTAAAATTTTAAAAACCTTTATTATCTTTATTCTCTTTTTATTTTTAATTATATTGATTTGAAAAGTTAATTTTGTTGGAATGAAAGAAAAAGAGGATGGTTATAAAGCCCTAAAAAATATCTATCCTTTTATAGAGAAACACAAAATCATTTTAGAAAACAAAAATGATATGACTAAAGAAAAGGATTTCAATAATATCTAAAAGGTAGATAAATTTTTCAGAAGACTATTTTTTTCAAGAAATGATATTGTTGATATAGT
>JAJJKW010000586.1:0-16468 GCA_023805745.1 Isotricha sp. YL-2021b | reverse complement strand
AATCCCCAATCCCCAATCCCCATGTTTAATTTAGAAAAATAAATATAAGAAAATGGAAAAAAAATATTAAAAAATTACACATTTAAAATAAAATTCTAATTAATATAATTACTTATATAATAAATGATAATAATATTTAACATAAAATTTTTTTTTCATTTATATTCTTGTTTTGAAATAATTATTAAAATAGTTATTTTTTTAAAAACTAATAATTGACTTATAATGAATTCTTCTGAAAAAGAAAGAGAAGAAAAATTAATAAAAACAATAATTCCAAAAATTTCAGATTATTTTAAAGAAAATTTATTTTTAGAAAAAGAAAATTTAGAAGAATTTTTAGAATATTTAGGAATAACATCATGGAATAAAGATAATAAAGAAGAAAAAAATGAAGAAATATGGAATTCATTATCAAAAGATTCTCAAGAACAAAAATTACAAAAAGTTATTATTATAAAAAATATTACAGATTATATTCATAGTCATGGAAATGAATTAATTCCTCCAGAAAGAACTTTAGAAAGTTCTGTTGAAAAATTTTTATTAAGTCCTATTCAAGCTATTTATACTCATGAAAATTTAAATGAAGATGATGAAAATATTTTTGAATTTTTTAAATTTTTGTCTTTAATTCAATTTGGTAATAATAAAATAATTCCTTTTTTTGAATTAGAAAAAAATTTAAAAGAAAATAAATTTATCAATTTAGATATTGAAAAAATAATGGATATTATTAATAATTTTACTAAACAAAATTTAAAAGAGTTAAAAAAAGATTTATATTTTAGTTTAATTGAACAATTAGGAAATAAATTTAAAAATAAATTAGGTGATTTTGCAAAAAAATTGAAAACTTTTGAAGAAAATGAATTAAATGAACCTAAAATTAAAAATTTTGAAAATATAATTGATTTTTCAAATATTTTATTAAAAATTAATAATAGTTTAATTTCCGTTAAAGAAAAATTAATTGAATCATTAAATAATAATGATAAATTAAAAGCTGAATTTTATAAGAAATATTTTAATGTTTTTATTTCTGATATTCAAGTTTATGTTTATGAAATTGAAAGAATATATTATGAACAAAATCAAAAATTTGATTATTTTATTAATAAAATTAATACAAGAATTAATTTATTAAATGAAGAAAAATTAGTATTAGAAGATGAATTAAAAAAGCAAAAAGAAGAAATTGAGAAAAAATATGAGAAAAAAATAAAGAAAATAAGTGAAAAATATGAAAAATTAAAAGAAGAAAATGAAAATTTAACTAAAAAAATTGAAAGTTTGGAAAATGAAAATAGGCAAAAAGATGATAATTTACTTATAATAAAAAATCAAATTTCATCATTAGAAAATAATAAAAAAGAAATTGAGATGAAATATAATAATTTAGAAAAAGAAAATGAAAAATTAAATAAAAATTATACAAATTTATTAAATCAATTAAATGAAAAACTTTTTAAAGAAAAAACTCAATTAGAAAAAGAAAAAGAATTTAAAGAATATTTTAAATCAATGAATATAACAGAAGACCAAAAAAATTTAATAAATATGCATCAAGAAGAATTAATTTCTTATATAATTGAAAAAGATAAATATAGTAAAACTTTAGAAGAATCTAATAAAAAATTAAAAGAAGAAGTTGAAAATTCTCATAATATAAAATCAAAATTAGAAGAAGAAAAAAATTTATTAAAAGTTACAAATACAACTTTAAATAGAAACAAAGAAGATTTAATATTAAAAGTCAATGAATTAAATTCTGAATTACAAGAATATAAATTTGGAAAAAGAAATAGTTTATTCAATTCTTTAATTAAATCACAAAATGATTATAATGTTAATTCTTATCAAATTCTAATTGAAGAGAAACTTAATCCAATTTTCATAAAAAATTCTTATCCAAAAATTGAAAATGAAAAATTACAAAAATTAATGAAAAAAAATTCAAAAAAAACAAATTTTGATTTTTTATGTTTAAGATTAGATGAAAGAGTAATTGAAAATTTAGAGGATGATTATTATAATCCAAAATCAAATACAGTTTTTACAGAATTAATAAAATATATAGATGAAAATGAAAAGAATTTAGAATGTATAATTTTTATAAATGAAAATTATTTATATTTATTTAATAAAGATACAATGGAAAAAGCTTTTTCAATTCCTTTAATATATTTATCAAATGTAAATATTTCCACAAATAATAATACTGTAAATTTAAATTTTGATTCAGGTGTATCTATAAATTTTGAAATATTTCGTATATTAGAATTAATAAATTTTTTTAAAACTTTAAATTCCCTTAATAAAACAAATATATCAATTAATAGTAATATATTAAATAATAAATTTGAACAAATAAAAAAAAAAAATTATACAAATTCTCCATATTATGGAAAATGCCAATTATCAAGTTTTATAAAGAAAAAATATTCAAATATATTACAAACATATTTTGATACAAAATTTTTAGTATTATGTGATTTAGGTTTAATAATAATGGATGATGCAATGGGAAAACCAATAGAAATAATAAATTTATTATTTGCAAAAACAAATGAATATAATGATAGTTATGGAAATTTTTGTTTTGATATTATTATTGGTAATATTATTCATACATTTTCTGCGACAAGTGATTCTTTAAGAAGAAAATGGGTTTCTGAAATTGAAAATTGGATTTTTTATACTTTTAATGAACAAATTTTTGAAATATAATTAATTTAATTATTTATTTATTATTTTATAATTTTTTTATTAATAAATATAAAGATCATTTAGATATATTCATATTCAATATTTTCAATATAATTTTTTTTTTGTTATAATTTAAATTTTAATTACTTTTCTGGCTTTAATAGTTGAAAAATAGTTTAAAAGACTATTTTTGACTAAATTATCAATAATTTCTTTTTCCTTTTCATCTTTAATTTTTAAATTTTCGAGAAGATATTGATTTGAAAATGAATATTTTTTTTCATAATCTTTATTTGACATATTAAAAATTTTTTGAACAGCTTCATTAAAAGTTAAATTTAAAATTTCTTTAATTAAAGTTTCTGATGAACACTTTTCAATTAATTTTTTATTATTATCTCCATTTATATTAGAATATTTTTTTGAAATATTCATAGTTAAAATTTTACCTATTTTTAAATTTAAAAATACATTGTTAAAATCTTTTGTTCCATTTTTTATAATTTTTCCTTCAATTTTTTGAAAGTTTTCACGGTATTTTAATTTCTTCAAAATCTTATTTAATGTACCAAGAATACAATTAAAAGTTCTATTTTTAATTTTATAAATACAATTATCCAAACTGTATTTATTATGTCTTCTTATAGTAGAATCTCCAATTTTTTTTCTTCCTGAAGGATTTATTTTAAATTTTTTTTTTCCAATTAATATTTTTGAATTTTCTTCTAAAATTACAATATCATCTGTTTGAGTTTCTGAATTTTTTGTTTCTGGTTTTTCTTGATTAGGATTTCTTTTTTCATCAAAAATATTATTGATTATCGGATAAGATAATTTTTGCATTTTTTTTAACTCTTTTTTAATTATTAATTTTATTGTTTATATAGGATTTTCTTTTTTTTCAAATGGCAATTTTTTTCTTAATCTTAAGTTACAAGAAATAAAATTTATTTTTTGGAATATTTGGCCCATATTTTTTTTTTTTATGAGGTTTTTTGATGATAAAGTTGAAAAATTAAATTATTTTGAAAAATTAACCTTAACTTTTTTAAACAAACATTTTTTAAAAAAAGTTAAAAAAAGTTTGAAAAAAATAAAATTAATTGTATAAAAACTTAAAAAATAAAATTATATTTTTAATTTTAAAAAAGATTATAATTTTATTCAATCTTACTATTATTGTTTAATGACAATTTTAAATATAATTTATTATTTTTTTTTTCTATCCTATTACATAAAGTTATATTTTGATTAGTTAAATTATTTTTTTTATTTAAGGAAAAATTATTTGTTTTATTTCTTGAACTAATATTACAACTTACCATTAATCTATGATGTTTTCCTTTATTTAATAATTTTTGTTGAATATCAAATTTATTAAAAGTTGTCATCATTATTTTTTCAATTTTTGAATTTCTAGAAGTAAATTTATTTAAACTATTTAATGAAGTTTTTCTATTTGACCATGATTTTTTTTTATTTAAATTTTGAGATAAATTTTTATTTATTTTATTTTTATTTTTTTCTTTTTCTTTTTCTTCTGAAGATATTGTATTCATATTTGATTTTTTTTTTTTTGAATTTAAAAAATTTGAAAGTTCTATATTTTGATAATATTTAATAGTATTATTAGGGACTTTATGTAAATTATTTGCATAATTTAATTTTTTAATTGGGGAAATATATTTACATTTATTATTTATATTTTTAGAGTTAATTGTTTTATTATTCAAATCAGTTTTAGATTTATATAAATAATTATTTTTATTTCTTGTATTTTTGTTTTCATTTTTTTTTGAAGTAGAATTATTTTTAACACTTTTTTCTCTTTTTCTTTCTTTTTTAATTTGCATATTATAGATTGAAATAGGAGATTTTTTTGAGTTAATTCTTTGAGATAATATTTTACTTATTATTATTTTTCTATTTTCATCTTTTATTTTATTTTTTAAATTTTTTTTATAATAGTGATTATAATTCATATTACTTATAGAAGTACTAGGAGTACCATTTAAATTATTTAATAAACTCAACAAAGAGTCTTTTTCAGAATTATCAATATTTTTTTTTAACTTAAAACTACTTTGTTCTAATTGAATAGATTTATTATTAAAACTATTATCATAAAAAGAATGAATTCCATTTATACTTTCTTTAATAGTATCACTAAAAATATTTTTGATTGGTGATTTATATTCAATTTTTTTTTCTTTTTTATTATTTTCTCCATAATTTAAAGTATAAAAATTATGAGCTTTTTTTTCACCTGCTTTTAATAATATTTTTCCTAATTTTATATTTCTAAATGTTGGTTTACAAAAAAATTTAAGATAATTTTGATAAAATTCAATAAATTTTGGAATATGCTTCTTAGATTCTTCAATTGAATAAAATCCTTTTAAAAATTCTTCTGCAAATTCATATAACATAATATCTTTAATCGAAGCTACAATATGAGAAGGTTTCCTAAACAATAAGATATTTATTGTTATTTTATAATATTTCTTTGTTAAATCTTTTCCGTATTTACTATATAATTTTTTTGAGATGAGTTTATAATAATTCATTTTTACTTAATTATTTTATATTTTTTAAATTCTTAATTAAAAAAAAATTTTTGATTTAAATAAAATTCATTTGTCAAAATTAAAGAATTTTTTAACAATAAAAGAAAACAAAGTTTAATATATTATATAAAAAAAGCCATTTAATTTATAAATATATGATACATTATAATATAATTTCTTGAATAAATAATTGTATTTTTTGGTTCAAAATAATAATTGAGTTTTTTAATAAAAATATCTTTATTGAAAATTGTTAATTTAATTGACCTAATTGAAAAAGTAATTAATAAATAAATATATATAATAAAATAATTATAAATTTAATATTTTCTTTATTTAAATAATTAGTCTTAATTAAAAAATATTAAAAAAATAAAAAAAAAACAAATATAATAAAAAATTTCAAATATTAAAAATTGTTTTGTTAATTTAATAAATAATAAGATGGCTGAAAACATTTCCACAACAGGAGAAATATCATTTTTCGGAGAAAGAGATTTTCATTATGACACAACGAAAAACAATAAAGATATTTCAAAAAATTCATCAAATCCAGAAAGAACATATGAAAAATTAAATTTAGAAATAAAAAATGTAACAGATAATAAAAAAGATTTAAGTTATTTAAGTAATTCAAACTCAAAAATAAATGATCAGCCAAATGAACAATTTTTAAATATAAAATATTGGAAAAATAAAGAAAATTCTAAAAATCAAACTCAATCTCCAAAACAATTTTCAATTAAATTTGAAAAAATAAAACAATTAGAATTAAAAAAAAAGAAAAATAAAATACCAAAACCAAATAATTCATCAAGTATATTTGAATATACTTCAGATATAGATGAATTTGATTCCGATGAATTAAATGAAGATAATAAAGAACATGAAATAATAAATAAAATATCTTCAATTAATATTCAATCTCCAAAATTCCAAAATAATAAAAATATTAATAATAATTTAATTAAAATTAATAAAAGTTTAGAAAGTGAAAATCAAAATATTAGATTTAAATGTATAACAGAACCTGATGAATATGCTTTCCAAAGACCAAGTTTTATAGAAAATTTTAATAATAATTCAACACCAAGAAAAATAAATGAATCTTTTTATACTAATCCATATATAAATTATCCTTTAGGTTCTTTATTCTCAATGAATAATTATAGTCATGTTAATAAAGGAAGTTTTGCTTCTACAAATTATTCAAGTAATAAAGTTTATCATAATAATTTTGGTAGTAGTGAAGATATTATTGAATTTGATGATTCTTTAAATGAAAATGTTGATAGTAATTCTATTGGAAATGGAAATTATAAATCTTATTTAAGTGATTATAGAGCAAAAATTCCTAATAATGATTCTATTGATTCTAATCAAAATAATAATAATATTAGATATCCAAGAATGAATTTAAATTTAGTTTATTGTAATCCAAATAATAATAATTTAATAGATAATATTAATAATAATAATAATGCAAATCAACCCTTTTTTTCTTTTCAAAATAATATATTCTTTACTACTAATAATAATGTTCAAATAAATAAAAATAATACATTTTATAATAGAAATGAAAATCAAAATAATAATAAAGGAGAAAAACAATTTATAAATTTAGAAGATGTTTCAAATGGAAAAGATAAAAGAACAACAGTAATGATAAGAAATATACCAATAAAATATTCTGATAAAATGTTAATTAAAGAATTAGAAGAATTTAATGGTAAATTTGATTGTCTTTATATGCCATTTGATTTTGAAAAAAGTGGTAATAAAGGTTATGCTTTTATTAATTTTGTTCATCCTTATCATATACTTTTATTTCATGATAAATTTCAAAATAAAAAATGGACTTATTGTGAAAGTAAAAAAATTTGTGAATTAAATTCTGCTAATTTTCAAGGTATTAATGAAATTCAAAAACATGCAAAAAATTATAAAGGATTAAAAAAACCTATTTTTTTTAAAGGATTTGATAATTTAAAAAATATTGAAGTTCCTATTAAATATTTAGATAATATTAAGAATAATTATCCTAAAATGAATTATGTTGAAAAAAAAAATCTTGGAACATTCCTTATAAAATCCTTTGAATAATAAATAAATTTTTTTTTGGAATAATTTTTTATATTTTTCCATTTTTTATTTAATTTAACTTAATATCAAAATTTTCAAATTTCAATCAAGTTTCATTTTTTTTAATAAATTTTATCATTTTTATTTAAAATATAAAAAATGTAAAATATATTATTAAATAATAAATTTTATATATTCCATAAAAAACTTATATTAAATAAATTAAATAAATTAAATAAATGAATGAAATTAATAATGAAGATGAAAATGAATTTAATAAGGCAAATATATTAACATTAAATAACAATAAAAATAATATAGATAAAGATAAAGAAGATAATAAATCTGGGAATAAAATTACATTAAAAAATGTAGAGCAAAATTTTTCAAATGCTCAAAAATTAGAAATAAATAGTGATAAAAAAGAAGATAAAAATAATACTGAAAAAAGTATAAAAGAAATTGAAGAAGTAAAATCAAATAAATCAGAAGAATCAGATAAAGTTAATAAAAAAAAAGTAAAATCTAAAAAACAATTAAGAACACAAAGTACAAAAGCTCCTCCTGGAATGTTAAAAAAAAATAAAGAGAAAAAAAAAAGTGGTTTATTTTTATGTTGTATTCCAAGAAGTTCAGATTAAATATTTGAAAAGAATAATTTTTGTTTGTAAATTAAATTTTAAAATTAAATATAAGTTAGTTTTCTTAGAAATAAAATACAATTTTTCATTCAAATAAATTAATTTTTATTATTGGAATATAAATAGAATTATTCTGTTTTTAAATTGATATAATAAATTTTATATTATTATTTTTATATTTTTTTTAACTTAAAAAATTAAATAAATGTCATTTATTCAAAGTGATGATGAAAATGAAAATTATTCTTTATCTCAATCTGAAAATTCTTCTTTTAATAAAATTAATTCAATTCCATTTCTTAATAAAGAACAAATTTTAATTAATTGGATAAATACCATAAAACAACCTCATTGTCTTTTAATTAATAAATTAACTGATAGTGATATTATTGATAATGGAGTTGTTTTTATTGAAATATTATCTAATTTTTTAATTCATTTTGGAATGGGAAAATTTAATCCTGATAAAAGATTAACTAAATATGAAAAGGTTAATTTAGTTATTTCATCTTTAATAGAATTAAATAAAGGAAATTATTATGATTATTATCTAAAAAAAAAAATTTTATTTTTTTATAATAGAATCAATGATATTTTCCAAAATAAAAAAATACTTATTGCTTTTTTTCAATTATTGAAGGATATTTATGATAAATTTGGTGTAAATTGGACTGAAGGAAATATTGAGGATAATAACAATATAAATAATAATAATAATTATTTAAATAATATAGAAGAAATAAAAGAATCATCAGAAAATGAAATAAATCAAATTCCACAAATTAATTTTCAAAAAGAAAATGTATCAAATTCTTCTAATTCAAATAATACAACAAATCCAAATAATGTACATCAAAATATTTCTAATTTAAATATTAATTTAATTTCTGAAGGAGTTGTAAGTAATAATGAAAATCAAAATAATACACCACAGTATAATAATAATTATAATGAAAAAAATGATAATGAAGAAGAAATACTAGAATATAAAAATAAAAAAAGTAGTAATAAAAAGAAAAAAGTTATAACTTTAGTCAAAGATTTTAATAGAAAAAATAGAATTAATTATTATTCTTATGGTTCAAATGACAATATTTTATATAATAATATAATAAATAATCTTAGAACACAAAAAAGTAAAAAGCAATCAAAAATAAATTTCTCAAGTCTTTCTCCTTCTCATAGTATAACTCTTTCAATTTCACCTATAAATTATAATAGTAATAATATAACAATTGATGAAATTTCTAATAAAAATAGTTCAAATCAAAATAGTTCAAATAGAAATAATTTAAAAAAAAAAAAGGAAAAAAATAATAATAATTATAATGAAAAATTATTAAAAAATGAAATATCACTGACTATAGGAATAATAAATAAAGGTTCGAATAATATTTTACAAAATAAAATACCAATATTTAATTTTATAAGACCTACAAATCCAATAATTCAAATAAGTCTTAATAAACAAAATATAAAAAAATATATTCCTAAAATAAATAAAAATATAAAACTAAAAAATGAAAATATTTTCCAACCTCAACCAATTAAATCAGTATCTCCAGAAAAAAAACAAATTACAAAATTATCAGAAAGTGCAAAAAATTCGATAATATTATGGTTACAATCATTAAAAATTATCAATAATTTAAATTCTTCAAATTTATCAATTGTATATCTTTGTCATAATGGAACTTTATTTAATGATATTATTAATAGATGTAGTAATCAAAGTGTTATTATTAAAGGAATAATTAGAGAACCTTGTACAATATCTCAAAGTAAAGTTAATTTAAAAAAATTTTTTGATTATGTTTTAACAAATTATAAATTAAATGAATATTTAAAAGATTTTTCAAGTTCAATTAATGATATTATTAATAAAGATGAAGATATTTGTTTTGGAATTCTTTTTGGATTATTTAGATATTTTAACAAAGATTATAAAAATATTCAAACAATTACAATTAAAATTCCAAGATTAAATCTAGAAAAAAAAGAAAAGAATAGTAATATTCCTAATCAAAAAATATCAAATAACAATATAACAAAAACAAATAGTCCAAGAAATCCTATTAATCTTACTTTAAATAATAAAATTGAAATAAATCAAAATTCAGCAAAAAAATTTATATCTTCTATGAATAATAGTAAAGAGAATATAAGCAATAAAAGAAAAAAAAAAAGTTCTATTGTTGATTTGAAAAATAAAGAAAAAGAAGATTTTAGTAATTTCTTAAATGGACTAAATATTGATAATAAATTTAAAATAAATTTAAATAAAAAAAATTCAAATAATTTAATTTTGACAAAAAATAGAAAACCATCTTTTTTAAATTCACCAACAACTTCTCATTGTTCAAGTATTATTCATTCTCCTTCTAATAATTCTTCTTTTTTAAACTATGATGTTGTTTTTAATAATAAAAATAAGACAAGAATTAATTCTGGAAATTTTAGTTATAAAAATAATTCAAATAAAATAAATAATTTTCTTATTAAAAATAATATTCCAAATTTAAAATTGATTAAAAAAAAAAATCTTTCTCAAAGAGAAATTATTGATAATAATCATAAATGTTTTCTTTTATTTAGAAGTTCTAATATTTCAAAAATGAAAAATCAAACAAAAAAAATTTTAAAATATTAAGTATAAAAAAAATGTTTTTTATAAATAGAGTATATTAGTAAAAATTAATAATTAAATAAAAAAAAATTATTTTTTTTTCTTTGTATTTTTTACAGTATTCGATTTATAATTTAATAATTCATTTCTTTTATTTTGTTTGTTATCATAATTATTATTATCATTTAAATTTTGAACATTTTTTTGTTTTTTAATAATAAAATCATCTAAATCATCATAAGTATCATCATTATATCTATTAGTAGAAATTTGTCTATGTTTATTAAAATTAGTATTATTTAACATTTTTCTATGAATAAGTTCATTATTAGTATTTTCAACAGAATATTTTTGATTAGTTCTAATACTAATAGCAGTTCCTGGTCTAATTTTTATTTCATTATTATTTTTCATTGTATAATTATTATTATATACTCTTCTTCCACAATTTTTACAAATTCCATTTTCAATAACTTTATCTGACATTCTTGAATAACAAATACAAGAAACTTTTTTAAAAGCTGAATTTAAATTTGTATTATTTATATTTAAATAATCTACATTATTTCCATTGTAATTATTTATTCCTTTATAATTATTAATTTGATTATAAGGACTATTTAAAAATTGATTATTTTTTTCAGTATTATTATTTTTATCTTCAGTCATTGATTTTCTATTATAAATATCAATAATATTTTTTTGATTTTTATTAACAATATTACAATTTTGACATTTAAATTCATAAGCTTTATTTACTCTTTGACAATTTGAACAAACCCAAATTTGAGGAATAATAACTTTATTTGAAATAGAAATTATATTATTTGAACCAAAAGATTTATGTTCAGTAGAAATTTGATAAGGTTTTATTCTATCTTCATTTTCTTCTTTATTGAAATTTTTTTGGTTTTGACTTTTTGCAGTTTCAATTTCTACACTTTGTAATCCTGAATTAATATTAAAATCTTTTAAATTATTATTTATTACTGTTTTATTATCTTTTCTATTATGATGAGATGTTGATTTTGGTACTATATTTAAAGTTCTATTATTGTTATTTTTTTTTTCAATTTGTAAAGGATAATCAATATAATTTTTTTCAGAATTTTTTTCTGACGATATTCTTTGATTTGTACTTACACTTTTTTTTTCTCTTTTATAAGGATTTTTTGGTTGAATTGAATTATTACTATTATTATATTTATCATCTTTATTTTCTATTTCTTCTTGAAATTTAATATTATCTGTGTTTTGTCTTACTGTTTGATTTACAAATTCATATAATTTTATTCTATTTGAAGAATTATATTTATATTCATCCCATTTTGTTGTAAAATTTTCTAAAAAATTTAAATCTTCTTTAGTAATTTTCTCTTCTTTTATAAACATATCTTCATTTTGAATTTGATAATATAAAATATATGGAACTAAAAAATTTTTTAAACTTACTGATATTATTTCACACCATTTATTTAATATATGATAATTTTCATTATCATCAAAATAAACCCAATAATCTTCCTTTTTAAAAGCACAAGTAAAACTTTTATTTTTTGTTCTAAAAATAATTCCGTTAAAAATATATTTTGGATTAGAATTTATTTCAGATTCATCATTATAATCTTTATCCTGTTCAAAATCAAATAAATTTTCAAGTTCAAAAAATTGAGGAATAAGAATTAAACTATGTAATAAGTTAAATAATGAAATATTTAAATCATCAATTAAATAATCAAATATTATATATGGAATTTTAGAATTATTACTTTCTTCTGGATTTATTAAAATTTTACGAGTTATTCTATTATAATTACAATTTTCTCCATTTAAAGGACAACTTAATTTTTTTGTATAATTATGTTCTATCATTGATTTATAAAAAGATATTAATCTATTCTTATTATAAAAAAGTGAATTAGAATGATTTCCACTTATTTTTAAAATATCATTTAAAGGTATATCAAAAACATTAGGAAACTTTTCTATATTAAAAGATATTGAACAACTACAATCACATAAATCTTTTATTTTAATATTTTTAAAAACTACAATTTCATCTAAATTTGCAGTTTTAACAATTAAATTTAATAAATGAATTGGATCATTAATTTCATTCATTTTAAAACTATTATCTTTTTTAAATAAACTTCCTTTAATTTTTGTTAAATCAATTTTATAATTATTATCATTATTTGTATTACAAGTAACGAAAATATTATGAATATGAATAGAAAATCTTTCACTTTTATTATTAACATTATTAAAAAAATATTTATAAATTTGAGGGATTCTATAAATTAAATGTAATGTAACACTTATAAATGAATTATTCATTCCAATTTTATCAATAAATGTGCTAATATTATTATTTGAATATGGAAGATTTCCTTGAGTTGTTTTATTTGAACTATGTAATTGTTGATAACTTTTTCCTTTTGATATTCTATATTTAATTGAATTTGATGAAGTTGATGAAGTGAAATTATTATTTATATAATTGTTTAAAGTGAAGTTGAAATTATTCCCTGCTGGCTTATCTTTATTATTCATTTTTTTAAAATAATTAATTGACAATTTTATTTATAATTTTTTAAATTTTTAAAAATGTTTTTATTTTTAAAATTAAATTCAAAAAAATATTTGATAATAAAAAAATCATTTAAGTAAATTAAAAAATAATAAAACCATTAAAGTATTTACAATAATTTATAAAATTTTAAAAATTAAAAAAATATTTTTTTATATGAGCATAACTAATTTAAGTCTTTCAATTGTATTTTTCAATTCCATAAATATTTTCAACAGAATAATTTTAAGTATTAATGTCATTATAAGAAGATAATTACAATAAGTTTCAATTTCATTAGCATCTAAATCTTGCAGAAAATCTTAATCCAAGTTAAAAATTATAATTATTTGTCTTTTTTAAGAATTTTATCTCTTCATTTAAATAATACTTTTTATTTCAAAAAAAATATTTTTTGAAATAAAGTAATAAATTATTATTTATCATTTAAATAATTAAATATAAAATGATTAACATTGTTTATTTTGTATTTTTTATAAAATATATTATTAATGAAAAAATAATAAAAATCCCATTTCATACAATTTATAATGAATCATTGTCAAATATCGATAATAAATTAGTTCCTATTTTATATAAATCAAAAATTGGAATTGAAATAGAAATAGGAACTCCTCCAATTAAATTTAATTTGAGTTTTTTCACTCAGAGTTTTTATTCTTTTTTATTAGGAGAAAATTCTAATATAAATATAATACCTTTATTTAATAAATCAAATTCAAATACATATAAAAATATTTCTAGATATAGAGGATTTTCTTTTGAACAATTTTCCTATGGAGAATTTGGAGAAGATAATTTAAAATTTAAAGAAATAAATTTAGAAAAAACAAATTTTATTCTAACTGAAAAAATAAATGATAAATTTTTATATGAAATAATTACACCTTTTTCAATCGGATTAAGATTAATTAATTCACATTATCAAGAATATAACAATATGAGTTTTCTATATCAAATAAAAAGAAAAGAAAATTTAGATAATGAAATATTTTATTTTAAATTTTTAAATGATAAAGAAGGAGAATTAATTATTGGTGAAAATCCTTATTTAAATAATAATGTTAAATTTATAAGAACAGGAAAATTTGAATATAATGGGATAATATTAGATTGGGGATTTAATTTTGATAAAATTTATTATGGAAATAAAGAGTTTAAAAGTAAAACTGATGGATTATTTTCAATAGAACATTATTTTATTATTGTAAATGATAATTTTTTTGATGAAATTAAAAATTATTTTTTTCAATTTTATAAAAATTCTTGTTATTTAAATAACTCTCTTCTTGAAGGAAGAAATAGATTAAAATTTTATGTTTGTGATAACAATACTAACATTACTAATTTCCAAACAATTAAATTTTCTATTAAATATCAGAATATTACCTTTGAAATGAATTATAAAGATCTTTTTATTGAATTTGATAATAAATTTTTTTTTGGAATTGTAAATATAAAAACTGCAAGACCAGGTTTAATTTTAGGAAGAATTTTTTTAAAAAAATATCTTTTTTATTTTGACAATAATAAGAAAATGATAGGTATTTTAAATTCTGATAACGCACAAAAAAACAAATATTTTTATTTAATAATCTGTTGTGTGTTAATATTAATCATAACTTTATTATCTATTTATTTTTTTTTCTTGATAAAAAAACAAAGAAAAAAAAGAGTAAATGAATTAGATGATAATTATGATTATATAGAAAAAATTTAAATTAATATTGATATTTATATATAGTTTTTTAAAAAATAATTTGATATATTAACAAAATTATTTAAAATCATCAAATAGTTTTTTCTTACTTTTGTAATAAAAATACAATTTATAAAAATAACCTTGAGATTACCCTATAGGAATTATTTACTAATAATTTGTTTTAAATTAATAGAAACACAATAGAATTATTAAATTACACAATAACTTCTATTATCTGTTAAATTAACCAATGAATTATCAATATTTGATTTTTCAATTTCATTTATATTAATTGTTATTAAACTATTATTCAAAAGTATATTTTGTTTTTGAAAAAATAAATTATATAATATATATATTAAAAATTGCTCACATTCAATATATTTTTCTTTATTAAAATTAATACCATAAATTTTTCTAAATATTTCACTGTCAAAACAACCATAATATTCAGAAACAATTTTAATTAATGATAATGAAATTGTATAACTTGAAAAATTTAAAAAATAGTCATTTTCTATAATTTCTTTTAAATTCTCAACACATTTTGAATAAACAAAAGAAATATCAATAGAATTATTTTCTAAAGAAAAAGCAAAACCAAGTGAGAAAAATAGGTCAATATAATCAAAAGAATTATATAAACCTAAATTATAATCCAAACATTTTAAACAAAAAATTTCAATTTCCATAAAATTATTTATATTTTTTAAAGAGGAAGTAAATCCTTTTAAATTCATATTAGTTTGTTTTGTACAACAAGAATTAAATTGAATAGCAAATACCAAACATATAATACAAATTTTAGGCATTAAATCAAAAGATACATTATTATTCGTATATATTAAATCTAAATAATTGATTGCTTTAAAAGTAATATTTTTTGTAAATGAAAAAGTATTTGATTGATTTTTGATAAAATTAATAGCTTTTTTCCTAAATGATATATAATTAATAATATAATTATTTGAATAATCAATTGAAAATTGTGAAGATTTAAATTTAAGTAAAAATGGATCTAATGATATTGTAGTTTTAATTAATGAAGGAACTGATAAAGAGGTTATTGATTTATATGATAAAATTCCACAATTCAAACAAAAACAAACATCTTTTTTTGAACTTTGAACAAACTTATGTTTACACATATTTCTTAATAAAAATTATTAAATATTGAAAATAATAATAAAAAAAAAAACCATCTTTAAAAAAAAATAAAAAAAAAAAATTAAAAAAAAACTCATATAACTTAAAAAAAAAAAAATGGAAGCAAGTCAGAATAAATTTAATCAAAGTCAGAGTCAAATGCGTAGAACAAATCAAACAAATCCAGGAGAATTTGGTTCAAGTAATTTAGGTCAATTAACTCAAACTGGAAATAATTTCGGAGCAACAAATTCAGCAAATGCAGCAACATTAAAAGGAAAATTAGCAAGTTTAGAAGAACAAATTCAATTAGTTGCTGATGAAATGAATAATCATAAAAAAGATGTTGTTTCTTTAAAAAATGAAAAAGATACTTTACAAGAAATTTTAAAAATGAAAACTCAT
>JAJJKW010002037.1:0-16471 GCA_023805745.1 Isotricha sp. YL-2021b | reverse complement strand
AATTATAGATATCAATATTATAATGAAAGGAATTATCACAAAAATTTTTATTATATTTTATTAAAAAAAAAATAAATTAAAATAATAAATATAAATTTGAAAATAATTATAATATATTGAAAGTAATAATGAAAAAAACAAATATGATTGGATTCTATAATAATTTTATAAATAAATGTAATAATTTTTAGTTCTGGGAAATATACGATAAAATGTATTTATTATTATAAAAAATGTATAATGAAAACTACTATAATTTTTTTAAAGAAAATACATTAAAAAATATAATATGATAGAATAGTTATAAAATAATGAAATTGAATAAATATAATAAAAAAAATTAATACCACAGGATTAATATTCTTTTTTTATCAATACTAGTAATAAATAATTTATAATATCATAAAGATAGATTATAGTTTTAAAGAATATTATTATTTAATATTTATATATGATTTTTATAAATAAATCAATATTTTTTTTATTATTTTCTATTCATAATAAATATTAATAATTATCCTTATTTAAATTTATAATAAATTTATTTCTTTATATTCAAAATTTAATATGTATCAAATTTAAAAGAATTAAATTTTCTTTATTTATTACTTATTTCTATATTTTTTTATTTAATTAAATCCATCATCTTTATCTTTTTTATTTTATTATTGTTTTTTTATTAAATAATTCTTATTATTTATTAAATTTATATAATTTAATTTTCTTTAATTATTCTTTATTTAAAAATTTATTTTCTTTATGTTTTTATATTTATTTTTAATAATATTTTTTCATATTTTTTTCATTAATTTGAATTTTTTTAATTTATTTATTTCTTATTTATTTATTTATTTTAATTTTTAATTTTATATTTATGTAATTTATATATTTAAGAAAAATATTCAAATTATTTATTCTTCTTCCTATTATTTTATCATCTATATCATTTCAATTTTATTTATTGAATCTCATGACAAATAATATTTAAAACATATTTTTAATATAAATATTCTTCCATTCTCATTTATTGATATTTTTTTAGGTTTTTAAAATATATATTTAATATATCTGTGTCATTAATATTTCATTAAAATAATTATTTGAATAAAAAGAAATTCTTTTTAAATTTTTTGGTAAATTAAAATTTATTTCAAAGTGTTAATATTATAGTTTATAAAAAAAAAATTGAATAATTTTGATATGTCTAAAAATAGACATTTTATTTAAAATAAAAAAGAGTAGAATAAAGCTTTGTTATATTTTAATAAATATTAATTAACAAAATATCCTTTTAAATTTGAAGAAAATAATTTAAATTAATTTATATTTATTCAATGTAATTAATTTATTTTTTTCTAATTGATTTATTTATTATGATTTTAAAACTTTTCAATTTATATTATTTTTTAAAAAATATTTTTATATTTCAGAGAGATAATTGTATTTCATAAAAAAGATAATATAATTTATAATAATAATTTATAATTTAATTCCAAATTACATATATATTTTCCACAAACAATTTTGATTTTATAAATCAAAATAAAATATTATTTCCTTTAAAGGATAAAAATAAAATCCATTATATCAAATTATTAATTAAATAATTCATCATCATCCTCTAAATTATCATCAAATTTAAATTCTTCTTTATTAGGATCAAATCTTTTTAAATCCTCTAAAAGTCCATCACAATATTTTTTATTAACATCTAATTCTTTAACACCTAATTCTTCTTTAGCATCTCTTACAATAAAATAATAACCTTGATCAACTAAAAATCTTTGTCTTTTATTTGAAAAATACATTTCTTCAGTATTTTTAGTAACAATAGTATAAAAAAAAGCATTATATTCACTAATTTTATCTTTTTTAGGTCTTAATATTCTTCCTAATCTTTGAGCTTCTTGTCTTCTAGAACCAAAATGAGAAGAAACTTGAATAATTACTTTTGCATTTGGAATATCTATTGAAGTATCTCCTACTTTTGACATTATTATTAAATTTATATTTGGGTCATTTCTAAATTTATTTAATATTAAATTTCTTTCATTTTCACTTGTATTACCTTTTATACAAGGACATTTTAATTCTTCTTGATATTTATCTAACATAAGTATATAATCTGAAAATATTATCACTTTATCTTTTTTATATTTTTCAACTAATTTCTTACAAATAAATAATTTATTTGGATTTAAATTATATAAAATTCTTCTTTTAGCAGAACTTTCAGAATTTAAATATTCATTATAAAAATTAGTTTCCATTTCACATAAAATTTGAATACATTTAACTCTAGCTAAATAACCATCTCTTTGTAAATCAAGCCAATTAGCTTCATAATGTTTAGGTCCAATTAAAAAATGTAAATCTTTAATTTTATCATCTTCTCTAACTAAAGTAGCAGTTAAACCTAATTTACAATGACTTTTAACTATACTTAAAGATTTTCTAAAAACTTCTGCAGGAGCAACTTGAACTTCATCAAGTATCATAAGTCCCCATTCAGTTCCTTTAATTTTATCCATAATTTTTTGAGTTTCAGGATTTCTTTTTCCAACATAACTTATCATAGAATAAACTGTAATAAGAATTCCACCTTCTTTTTCCAATTCCCATAAAGGATCTTTTTTTCTTGAAGTAACAGTAGCAATATTTTTACTATTTAATTTAGACCAATTTTCAAATTCATTATACCATTGTTTAACAGAAATTCCATTATTACATAATATTATTGTATTTTTTTTTATTGTACAAGTTGCTAAAATTCCTACTAATGTTTTTCCTGCTCCACAAGGAAGAACTATTATTCCTGAACGAGCTCTTTCATTATTAAACATTATATTTAATGCTTTTTGTTGATATCCTCGAGTAGGTTGTTTAAAATGAGGAGTTATTTTTAATTCAGGAAGATCTTTATCATTTTTAAAATCATATTCTTCAAGTAATGGAAAATTTATTTTTTCACAATCTTTTTTTATTATTTCTATATCATTTGGATCTACTTCAAAAAAATGTTCATAAGGAATTTCTATTTTGTTTTTTTCATCATTCATTATATTATATATTACTTTCGCTGCTGTTTCTTTTGAGGTTGATTCTTCTTCATTTGTTTTTATTATTAAAACATCTTCATTTTTGATATTTAAATTATCTTTTTCTTTTTTTTTTCTTAATATATTTTGATAACTTCTATATAATGTTGAAATTTTAAGTATATCTTTTTTTATTTTTTCATTTGTACAAACTATAAAATATCTTTGGTCTTTTAATATTAATCTGATTTTTCCAAAAGTTTCAGTATTTTTTTTTATAATTTCAACAAGTCCTTCTGGTAAACCATTTTTACTTAAATTTTTTAAAATTAATTCTATATCTGAAGTTTTTATTCCCATACTTGCAGCGGCATAAAGTGAGTATTCTGTTAAAATATATTCATGAATATTTTTTGTTCTATGAATTGGTTCTGCTATTGCAACTAAAAAGTCACATATTTCTCTATAAAATGGTGTTGAAGTTTCAAGGAATATATGACCATCTGCTCCACAAAAAAGGGCTTTTGAATTATTTAAATTTAATACATTTTTTGTTCTATAATCTTTTGGATGATTATTCGGGAGAGAATTTATCATTTATCTATATTAAATAAATATTTATTTTTTTATAAATATTATCTGGAATTTTTTCAAATAATTTTTAAATAAATATATAGTAATATTCAAATATAAAAATTAGAAAAATAATCAAATTTTGTATTTCAATATAAAAATTGTAAAAAACAATAAAAATTCATTTTTTAAAGAAATAAAATTAAAAGTTAATATAATTCAATAAGAGATTATTGAAATTTTTTTAACAAAAAAATAAAAGAATTATTCATTAAATTTTTAATTATTTAAATTAATTGATAAATTAAACATATATTTATAATATTATTACCATCAATATTTTATTTACATCACTTTATTCAAAAAAAATATTTCGCTTCGAAAAATATTTTTATAGTTCATAAATTTCTTAGTTAATTCACATTTAAAATATTTATTTTTTTTTTTCATATCATTAATAATATTAAAAAATGTTTTGTAATCTTCACTTGGATTTTTAAATAAAGGAAATAAAATATCATTATCTTCAAAATTTATTACACCAAATAATTCTTCATTTCCAGGACAAATCATAATTTGTTTTATTTTGATATTTTGGATAATTAATTCTGAATTTTGAGAACAAACTTTATTATCATTTAAATCAATTTTATTAAATTGATAACATAAAATTGATAAAGATAAATCAGAAATTTCTTCATTATTTTCTTTTTCTTGTACTTTTTCTTCTTCTTCAGATAAAATTGAAGCAGAATCACTTAAAGAATCATTTATTAAGTCTAGATTAGTCTTTCCTTTTAATTTAAAATTCTTTTTTATTAAAACATGTTTTAAATCTAATTTATTTTTTATTTCTTTTATTTTATTTTTTGATTTTTTTGTCCTTTTTCTTTTAGTTAAATAAATTCCTTTTTTTTTTGTTAATTTTGTTAAAGTAAATTGTTTTTCAACTTTTGAAAGAGTTTTCTTTGTTTTATTTTTTTCTTTTTTTGAAATTGACTCATTATCTGTTGAACTTTCACTATTTAATTTTTCATTTTTTGAAAATTTGTTTTTTTTTGTTCGAAAAGGAATTTTAAAAAAAGATTTATCATGAATCAGTTTATTTTTTGTATATAAATTATTTTCAATATTAAAATCTTTGAAAAAAAAATGATATAATAAAGGTTTGTTAGGTAAATCAACTATTTCTTCTTTTGGAGATTGTGTTTCGAAAATTCTTTGAGTATCCATTAAACTTAAATTTTTAAATTTTAAATTTTTTGATAAAAAAAAATTTTTATTTATCATTTGATAGTTGTTATATCTTTTTACCAATAATTTTTTTCTTAAATTTAAAGAAGAAAAGGAAGTAGAAGAAGTTTAGAGAAAGAGAAAAAAAAATATAGAATAAGAAAGAAGTAGAAATTTAAGAAACTCAAATTAAAGAAGAACTAAAAGAAGAAGAAATAAGAAAAATTCAGAAGAAGAAAAACTTGAAGAATAAATAAAAGAAAAATAGAACACTTATAAAAAGTGTTTGTTTTTATTTCTAAATTACAATAATTTAAAAATTTGATTTAAAATGAAATCGATTATATTAAATATAAGAAATAATTAAACTTACTGAATTTTAATTAATATATTTAAAAAATATGTCAGAAAGAGAAAATTTAAATAATAATTTTGAAGCATTAAAAAATAAATATATTGGAACAGGACATAGTGATATAACAAGATGGGAATTTGGAACAAATATGCAAAGAGATATGTTAGCATCTCATATTGGACATAAAAGTAGATTATTATTTATGAGTATTGCACAAAATGAAAATTTATATAGAGCTAGAATTAATATGTTAGATAAAATGATTAGTCCTTGTGGTCCAAATCCTCATAAAGAAAATTAATTTAATTAACATAATTTTTTTAATATAAATAATAAAAAACTCATATATATTTAATTTTCAATATAAAGAATGGTATTTAATCATTAAGTATAAATTTGAATTTTTTTTTAAATAAAAGAAAATTTGTTAATTCTTTTACATATCTTCATTCAAATTTTTAAGAAAGAAAGCAATTAATTCATTGAGTTTCTTTATTGGGAAATTTTCTTTATTAAATATAATTATAATTAATTCAGTTTTTGAATGAATTTTTTTTATTTCTATTTAAATTTTTTTTAATATTCTTTTTTTTATAACCATACTTTTTCTGAAAATCTATAATTATTAATAGTCATAAATTTTATACAAATTTTTAAGTTAAATCAGAAGAAAAAAGTAATGATCAAGTTTAATCCATTTTGAAATAAAAGTAAGTTTAATTAATTACTTTTATTTTGAGAAATATTATTCAATTTGTTCTTTTCATATATTTGTTTAATATTACTTTCTTTATATTTTACATTATAATTTTGTTCATTTGAGTAAGAACTAATTAATATAGAACATTCATCATTAATATTTTGCTTTGTTCGTTCTAGTTTATTCTTATAATTATTTTGAGTTGTAAAGTTAACATTTGGTGTATCAACATTAACAGTTCCATTTATATTTATATCTAAAATACTACAACAATTCCCCATTTAATAAAAATATTTAATAATTTAGAAATAAAACATATTTTCTTTTTTTTTGTAAATCAAAAAACTATTTTCCAAAGAAATCCTAAATGAATTAAATAAATATTTCAAAAATCAAATAAAACTAAATAATCATTCTGATAATATCATCTTAGGAAATAAATTATAATTGTTGATATTCTTCAAATATTTACATTTTAAAAAGAAAATAATAACACATTTTCCAAAGAAAAAATCAAAAAATTGAAAAAAAAAATGAGAAGATTTTTGGAGAAGAGTCTAATATAGTAGGTTAAAAAGATAATAAAAAATTAATACTTAATCTTATTTTGAGAAAAATATTTAAAAAAAATATATAAATCTTCGAATAAACTTGAAAATATTTATGAATTTATTTTATTATAAAATGAAATATTTTTTTATAAAAAAAATATTCTTCAAAAAATAATTTAAAAAAGATTAAAATAAATAAAAATACTAATTGATGAAAATTACAATTTATAATATATAAAATATAAAAAAATATTTTTAAAATTATTATTTAAAATTTACTTTAAAAAAACATTATAATATTTATAAAAATTATAATTTTTTTGTACTATAACTTTTATACAAATCTTTATTTTTATTCTCTTCCTTTGTTTCCTCTTTTTTCCCATAGGATTTAACACTATCCCACATTGATTTATAATTTATTGCTAATGAATCATTTATAAAATTTTGACTAGGATTTATTTCACAACATTTTTTATAACTATTATAATAAAATTCATATTTTAAAATTTTTTCGGTTGAAAAATTTCTAATTTTTGGAAATTGATTATCATAAGAATTTTTTAAAGAGTTTTTTTTGACTTTTGGTAAAAAACAATTTTTTCCATTATTTAAAAACTTTTTTTTAATGTCCTCATCAATTAATTTTTGACTAAACAACTTAGATTTGAATCCTGAAGGAATTCTTTTCAACATTTTTTTAGCATTTGGAGTACAAACTCTCTTTTTATTTATTTTATTTATTGAATTTTTAGAATATAATGTGTAATTTAAATTACTATTATTTAAAGAATTTTCTTTTTTTATATTATTTAATATATTATTATTTTTCATTTTATTATCAAAAATATTAAAACTTGAAAAACTTCCTTTTGATTTTGGAGATATTTCATATAATTTAGAATTTGTATTTTCAAAATCTTTTTTATCTAAAATAAACTTTTTTTTTTCTTTTGTTTTTTCCTGATTTAAATTTAAATTATCTATTATTTTATTTGTAATTTCATTCATCCCTATTTTTTCTGGTTTTTTATTTATTATATTTTCAATTTTTTTAGTTATATCAATTAAATATAAACCTTCATAACTTTGATTTAAATTATCATCATTATTTTCTTTTTTATTATTATTTTTATTTTCTTTTAAAATTTGTTTATATCTATTTTTTTTATATTCTAAAGGAGGAGGAATATATGTAATTGTTTTTTCAATTTTTTTTTCAAAATCCATTTCTTTAACTTTATCATCATCCAAACTTCCAATTTTAATCTTTGGTACATCAATTTCTTCAAATATTTTAACAACTTCTTTAATTTCTTCTTTTAAAATTTTTTTTTCATCTATTTTAAAATTCCAAGTTTTACATTTATGAAAATATTTAGTTAATTTAGGTAAAATATTAATTTCTCCAATACATTCACATTTTTCATTCCATAATTTCATATATTGATCTAATGAAATTGTTATTAAACAAAATGGATCATCAATCTTTTCTATTCCTGTAATAAAATCTAAATGTCCTTTCCATTCTCTAATTATAATTTTATTTTCATATAAATTGAAATAATCGTTTTCTTCAATATTTTTTTCTAAATAATTTTGAATATTATGATTTAATATTGTTTCAAAATTTAAATCTTCTTTTTTTAAAATATTAAATTTAGAACGAACTTCAACTTGATTATTTCTTTCTAAAAATTTTCCAAATTTTTTAAATATTCCTTTTAAATCTAATATTTTTATATAACCTTTTTCATCACAAAGATATAAATAATATTGTTTAGTTTTTGAATTTTCATTATCTGGAATAAAATTTTTATCTATTTTATCATATTTAAATTCTTCATTTATTATTAAAGGAGGAAGTGGTTCTCCTGATATTTGATCATATACAATTTCATTTCTTCTTTGAATAGAATGTTCATCATTACAAAAATATTGATTAAACAAAACTTTATTTTCAATTTTTTCCATTTCTCTAACAACAAAAATTACATTTGATACATTTGATAATTCAATTCTAAATAAATTTGCATTAAAATTTTGAAAATTTAATATTAATTTATGATAAATTCCAAAAATTGAAACTCCCCAAATTATACATGAACCATCTGAAAAACTAGAAAATAAAAGAGGATATTTTTCTAAAAATTTAAGATGTAAAACATCTGCTTTATTTTGAGAATAATGATTATTTTTATATAAAGCTTCATCAATTTTTGATAATTCAAAATTCCAAATTACAATTAAACCATTTGTACTTCCTGTTGCCATTATACATAAAGTTAATGAAAAATCCATTGTTAAAATTTCTAATTTTTTTTTAATTGTATGACCTCCTGAAATTGTTCTTAATTTTTCAGTTTCTTCAGGATTAATTTCATTATAAATATTAATTAAAGAATCTAATCCTGTTGAAATTAAAATAAAATTATTATTTTCATTATCTTTATATTGATAAAAGAAAAACAAAGAAGAAATATCTTTAGTATGGTCATAAACAAAAGTTTGAATACCTTCTTTTTCAATTTCATTTTCATTTATTGATTTTATTAAAGAACCATTTCCAGCATTATATTGCATTATTGCTCCATTTGAAAATCCTAAATAAAATTTTCTATGTTTATTTTCAAAAGTAAAATATTTTATTTTAACATCACTATCGAAATGTTCATGTTCTCTACATTTTCTAAAAGTTTTTTCTAATTCTCCATGTTTATTATATATTCTTATATCTTTTGTTGTTGTTACAAAAAATTGTTGATAATATTTATTATAACTTACATTTAATGGATAATTATCTTCTGTTTCAAAATTTTTTTCAATTTTTTTTGAACTTTTATATTTACTATCATAAAATAGCATTTTATTCCCATAAATAATAAATCTATTTAATTTATTTAAAAATATTAAATTATTCACTTTTAAATTTTTTTTTGTCAAAGGAATCATTTGTAAACAAAGTTTAACTTTAACATCCCAAATTCTAATAGTTCCTTCTTCATCTACAGAAACAGCCATTTGAGAATTAGATAAAAATTTACAATTTACAACAGAAGAATAATGACCTTCTAATTTACCTTTATAACTTTCTTCGAGAGATAAATCAGTATTATAAATATTAATAAAATATTCAAATCCAGATGAAATAATTATTCCATTTGTTTCTAAATTTGAATTATAATCTAAATGTCTTACTCCTAAAGAATGATAATTCCAAATTTTTATATATTCTTTATCTTCTATATTTATTAATCTTATTTTTGAATCTAAACATGCTGTTAAAATTAAAAAAGGTTTTGAAATTTCTATTACATCATATATTTCATCTTTATGTTCATTAATTGTACAATATCTATTTCTATAAGGATGGTTTAAATTATATAATATTTCAACTTTTTGATTTTTTATTTCAAATTGAACATCAATTTCATTTAAATAATAATATTTTTCTCCTTTTTCTCTCATTCCTGAACTTAACCATATATTATGTTCTGGAAGAAACCATATTTTTTTTTGTAATGATGGTGTTGTAATTGAATATAATAATTCACTTTTTCCATCAGAATTAAAACTAAAAAAT
This sequence comes from Isotricha sp. YL-2021b, assembly GCA_023805745.1. NCBI lineage: Eukaryota > Ciliophora > Litostomatea > Vestibuliferida > Isotrichidae > Isotricha > Isotricha sp. YL-2021b. Next base: position 6,438 of record JAJJKW010002037.1, on the reverse strand, counting down.
AATATTTGATTATTTGATAAACAAACAGCCAAAATAAATGTTGATGAAACTATTGATAAAATTGAAAAAGATTTTTCTAAATTATTATTATAATAATTACTATTTTGAAAACCTTCATTAGAATTTTTTTTATTGATATAATCATTTTGATTTATTTGATTTTGGGATTTTGATACTTTTTTTATATTATTAAAAGAAAGAAAAAAAATTGAATGGGAAAGACTTTTTTTTAAAGATTTTTTATTATTATTTTGATTATTTTCATTATTATTTAAATAATATTTAAATTTTTGAAATTCTTTCATAATATCTAAATTATCAATAATTCTACCAGTAACAGGATTATAAATTTTTATAATTTGAGTATTATATTCTATAATTAATAATAAATTACATTTAAAAAAATAAGCAGCATCAATAATTTCAGTTTTATGAATATAATATTCTTTAACTTTTTTACTTAATTCATATCTTTTATATTTTTGCATCATTTTTTCATTTATAATTTTACCATTTTCTTCATCATCATTTATTTTTCCTGATTCTCCTTCTACAGTATCAATTATAAATTGAGTAAATTCTTCCCATTGCATATGACCATCTCCATTAAAATCTATTTCACAAAAAAATTTATAAAGACCATATACTAAATTTGCTTCTTCCATTAAATTATTTTTTGAATATGTATTATTCAATTCATTTTTAATCAATCTAATAAATTCTATTTTTTCAACTCCATTTTCATATTTTCTAAATTGTTCACCTAATGTATTTAATTTTTTTAAATCTATTTTCATCATTATTGAATTTATATCATATTTATTTCTATCTAATAAATAATATGAATCTCCTTTAAAAATTTGAAGATAATGATTTTGGAATTCTTTTATTTTTATTTCAGAATTGTTATTTTGCATTTTTGTTTTTAAAGTTTCATCTTCTTTTAACATTTATTTAAATATTTTTAATTTTGAAAAAAAAATTTTGATTAAAAAAAGAATTATGAATTAATTCTAAAACAAATCATAGTTTTATAATTAACAAATTATTTTTTCACTTTACAAAAAACCTTTTATGATGATATATGGGATATTATTTTATTTTTTTGGAAATTACAATTATTATCAAAATAATTTGTTTAAAGAAAAAAATATTTTCTATTGTTTTTTCCCTAAAGAACTTTTTTATGTAATTTTTCTTTTTTTATATTATTTACAGATTTTAAAAATATTTAATTTGTTTAGCTAAAAATAAAATTATAATAATCGAATTGTAAAAGTTTATCAATATTCTTTCCACCAAGTCTTTCAGAATCAATTGAATTTAAAAATTCTTTTAAATTAAAATTCTCTCCCTTTTCATCTTTCCAAATATCAAATAATAATTCTTTAAGCATTTTAATTTTTCCTATTAAATAATCATCTTTTTCAAACCAAAATTGATAATTTAAAAAATCATTTTTTTTGATAAAATCTTTCTTTATAAATTTTCCATTGAATTCTTTTTCAATTAATATAATATCATAATGAGAAATAACTTTACTTCCAATTAAAGAGATTATAGTAATAATTCCACCATAATTTATATATTCTTCAAAGATATTTTCTTTCTGAAAATATTTATTTTCTATATTTTCATTATTAGAGTTATAATTATTTTCATCAAAATTTAATTTAAATTTATCAATAAGTTTCATTACATTTTTATAAGATAAAAATTTTAAAGAAGAAGAAATTCCATTAATTATAATTTTGTTATTTTCATTTGAATAATCCCTATTAAAGAACACTTCTTTTATAAATTTTACCATAAAAATATTTTTTGGAATAACATTGTATTCATAATTAAATTTTTTTAAATTTTGATAAGCTAAAAATAATCCTTTAATATTATAATCAAAATCAATATGAAAATGGTATTCCCTTTTTTTACTGTGTAAAAGATATTCAAAATTAATTTTATCATAAACTTCAGAATTTTTCTCAAAATTATCTAAACTAAATCTATCGAAATAATTAATAGGAATTTCTTTATTTTCTTCAATAAAATTCATTAAAATTGTTTTTACATTATTAATTGCAATATTTTGTAATCTAACATTTATTATTATCCATGCATCCATATTATTATGAATTCTTTCAGTTGTATAATTAATTCTTTCTAAATAATTGATTGAAAAAAATTTCAAAACTTGCATTCTAAATTTATATTTGAGTTTTTCATTTAAAATTAAATTTTTTATTGTTTCTTCTAAATTTTCTTTGTTTAATTTTGTTTGTGATGATAATAAAGAATTATCATTCTTTTTTTTTAGTTTTGAATGAAACGTTTCATTTAAATTTTGATGATTGAATTTTAAATTTAATAAAAATTCTTCTATTTTTTCCTCTTGAGTTAAAATTAATTTTATTGAATTCAAGAATATTTTTTCTATATTATTAATATAAAAATCTAAAGGATATTGTTTTTCAGTCAATTCAGGAATATTATTTAATAATAAATCAATATCAAATAATTTTTCATAATCAGATTCATTTTGATTTTTCTTATTATAGAAATTATATATAATATTTAAAATGATTATATATTTCTCAGTTTCAATTTTAAAAATTTCAAGAAAAACAAAATAAATTTTTTTCATTTCATTTTCAAAAAAACCAACTTTAAATATTTCTTTTAATTCTGAAATACAATTTATTTTTTTTTTACTTACATATTCCCATAATGTCATACTTAAATTATTAATATCATTTTTAAATTCATTTACAAATATTTCTTTATTTGAAATTTGATGAAATTTTTTAAGAATAGAATTATATTTTTTAATAAATATTTTTATAATTTTCTTTTTCTCAGTTGACAGATTTAAAAATTTTTCAAACTGTCTTTGAATTAAATTATATCTTCTACATAAATTTTCATATTGAATCTCAAGAGAAAAAATAAATTCTTTTAAAGTTTTATTATATTTTTCTGAAAATAAAATAATTTCCCTATATATGGAATTAATTAAATCAATAGAAATATCTTTTTCTTTTTTATCTTTTTTGACTAAATTTAATTGTTGTTTTTCGCAATTTTCATTTTCTATTTTTTCATTTTTTTTTTCTTTTTCATAATTGTGAAATATTTTTTTTTCTTTATTATCATTTTCTTTTTGTAAAACTTTAATAATATTTTCTATAATATAATAGTTTATTTCTTCTTTTGATTCTAAATTATCAATTTCTTGGAAAAAGTGAATGATATTATTTTTTTCTAAAGAATTTTTTGTTTGAGGAAAACCAAATTTTGAATAAAAACTTTTTATTTTATTTAAATTTTCAATATATTCTTTCTTTAAATTTTCAAAATTAAAATCGGGGATTTCTTTAACTAATCTTTCATATATTTTTTTTTCTATATTTATTTTTCCATTGTTATTAATTTCATTTTCATTATAAATTTTATTAGTAATTGGGTCAAATTTCATATTATCAAATCTTTCATTAATAATATTTTCATCAACATTTAAATTAATAATGAAATCTAATCCTCCTTTTAAAATAATATTATCTTTTTTTGGTTTATAATTTATATCGAGAATATTGGATAATAAATCCAATTCTACATCTTTGATATTTTTTGGTTTTATTGAGATATAGTTTGTTAAATAATTTTCTAATAAAATACATTGAGACAAATTTTGTGGAAAATCATTGAGAATAAATCCTTTAAAAGTCTCATTTTGAATATTTTGAATTTCTTTTATTAAATTTTGCTCTTCCTTTAAATTTGGCTTTTTTGAATTGTTATTTTCTTCTTTTAATTTTTCTAATTTTTCTTCTAATTCTTTTAGTTTTAACTGTCTATTTATAATTTCTTTTTTTTTTTCTTCAAAATCTTGTTTTGGAAATTCAATATTAATTTTTTCTATTAATAAATTTAATAAAGTTTCATCTGAAATTATTTTATTTTTATTTTCATCTATAAGATATGATTTCAATAAATGGTTCTTTTCTAAAAATTCATTTATTTTTGTTTCTTGTTCTTCTTTTATTTGTTGAATTTGATTCGGTTTAAATGTTTTAAATTTTGGATTATTTTCTATTGGTTGATTTAATTCATTATATTCTTTTTCAATTTCTTTCACAATATTATATACTGATATTATTTTAATATTTGGATATTTATCATTTATTAATTCACTTTGAGTTTTTTTTCCTGATAGAGGAAAACCAATAAAAGCTATTTTCATATTAATATAATCCCATTTTCCTTTTATTTCATTAATATTATTATTATCATTATTTTGATTATTATTTTCCTCATCATCAAATTTAATATCTAGAATATGGGAAATTAATTTACTAAATTCATAATTTGAAACTTGATGAGTAGGAATAGAAACATCTTTAATTTGGTTTTTTGTAGGTTCAAAATCTTCATTTAAATTATCATATAAATCAGAAAAATTAATACTTTTACCTCTAATATTATTTGGAATAATAAATCTATCATCCCATTCTCCAGTATAATTTATATAATCTAAAATTTCTCTTTCATTATCTATATTCCAAACTTTATTTGGATTTTTTGAATTAATACTTTTGATTTCATCTTCTTCTTCATTAAAAATTGTATCTTTAATTTTTTTTCCTTCTATAAATCTTTTATTCCATTCTTTAAATTCTTTTAAATCAATTAATTCTTTTTTATTTTCTATTTGATATAAATAACTTTCATTAGCATAATCTATAATTTGATATGTTATTTTTTTTATTAAAGGATAATCATTTGTGATATTAATTTTTTTTGTTTTTGTTATTTCTATTGATTTTTCCAAATTTTCATTATTTAATCCAGTAAAAAAAATTGTTTTTTGAAAAGATTTTTGGGAATTTATTAAATTTAGATTTAAATGATTTAAATTTGATATTTTGTTTTCTTCATTTTTTTTTATTCTTAAAGAACGAAAAAAATTTTTTCTTTTTTCAGAGCTTAAAATTTGTTTTTCATATTTTACATTTTTATCATAAATTAACATTTTATCAAAAATCTTATTATTATATCTTAAATTTTCATTATCAATTGTTTTATATTTTAATAAAGGATTTTTTTTTAATTTAAAAAAATTAATTTCTTTTTGTTCAATTGGAATAAATAATTTTTTTGATAATTCATGTTTTAAATTCTCAATTTTTTCTAATCTTTGAATTTTATTTATATCAAAATCTTGTGAAAATTGTTTTGGTCTCAATGGTAATGAATTTTGAAAAACATTTAAATTGGAATTTCTATTTAATAATTTTAATCCTTTTTCTTCATTTTTAAATCCAATTTTTTTTAAATTCCCATTAAAAGATTTTACATTAATAAGTTTTTTTAAATTTATTGTATTTTTTTCTTCTAAGTTATTATTTAATAAAAAATAAATATCACTTTTCTCTTTTCTATATTTTGAAATATTGTTAACTGAAAAAGAATTATTTATTGGTAATAACCTCTCACTATTACTAATATTTATATTTTTATTTTCTTTACTTCTTTCCAAATTATTTTCTTCAATAATTTTATTTTTTCTTATTTTTTGGTTTCGAGAAGATCTATTATTATTATTGATATAATTATTTTCTTCATCTTCATTTGGAATTGTTTTTAAATTTAATGATGCTAACTTAAAAACTTTTTTTTTTGATTTACCTTGATTTGTATATTTATCAATAATTTTTATTTGGTTAAAATGTATTTTTTTTTTATTTATTGATACTTTTATTGAATATATTAAATTTAAAGCTGCAGTTAAATTCTTATTTAAAATAGGTTTAATCATATTTGAGGTAATTTCCAATTCACATTTATCTTTTAAATCTTTTATTAAGTTTTTATAATTTTCTTTTATTACATTAAAATCATTATTATCATTATAATGATGAAGAAAATCATCATTTGATATTAAATTTAATTTATAAAGCAAACAACCAAATTTATAACCATTATAAAAATCTTCTTTAAAATCTAAAATAAAGGGATACATTCCAACTTCATTATTTAACCAATCATATATATAATTAGACATTTATTAATTTTTCAATTAATTTTTTTCAATATTATTCAATTATAAATAATAATGAATATGATTAAATTAATAAAAAAATTCTTGAAATAATATAAATTTTTTATTAATATTTTCTATAATGATTAAATTATAAAATAATTAATGATATAATCTATAATTTCTAGAATTGAAAAAATATCTTTTAGAAGAAAAGTTATATAAAAAAAATAAATTTTGAAAGAATTTTTTAATCTTTTTACTTCGTTAAAAGAATATAAATTTATTTAACATATTAAAATTGAAAAGTTTTAAAATCATTAATAAATTAATTAGAAAAAAAATAAATTAATTATATTGATTGACTTAATTAAAAATCAACTAATTTAAATTATTATCTTTAA